>VXAC01005452.1:84600-278463 GCA_013399225.1 Rhipidura dahli | reverse complement strand
GCCCCTGCGCCGGGGCTCGTCGCGGGGCAGCAGCCGGCGGAGACGCCGTGTGACCGGCGAGGGGACAGGGAGCAGCCGCGGGGAGCCGCCACCCGGGGCACGGGGACAGGGGCCGGCGAGCAGAGAGGGCGGCACGGAGGGGAGGGAAGCGCCGGGAGGGGACCGGCGGGGGGCACGGAGGGTGCTGGGATATTGAGAACCGNGCGGGGGACACGGAGAGTGCTGGAATATTGAGAACCGCGGAGACACGGAGAGAGAGCGGCGGGGACAGCCTGCTACCGCACGAGAACGCATCGGTAGAGGCTCTGCCCGCTCTGCCCTCACCCTGCCCCAGCCTCGATGCGGGCCGGCGCTGGCCATGGAGAAGCTGTACCTGGCGGGGAGCAGCACCTGGACCATCAACAGCTCCCTGGGGAACGGCAGCCTCCGGCTGGGGAACCTGAGCGCCGGCAGGAACAGCACCGCCGACCCCCTGAAGAGGAACGAGGACATGGCCAAGGTGGAGGTGACAGTTCTGTGCCTCATCCTGTTCCTCGCCCTGACCGGCAACCTGTGCGTGCTACTGGCCATCCACACCACCCGCCACAAGCACTCCCGCATGTACTTCTTCATGAAGCACCTGAGCATCGCTGACCTGGTCGTGGCCATCTTCCAGGTGCTGCCCCAGCTCATTTGGGACATCACCTTCAGGTTCTATGGGCCAGACTTCCTCTGCCGCTTGATCAAGTACTTGCAGGTAGTGGGAATGTTCGCTTCCACCTACATGCTCCTGCTGATGTCCCTGGACCGCTGCTTGGCCATCTGTCAGCCACTGAGGTCTCTGCACAGGAGAGCCGACCGGGTCTCTGTCCTCCTCACCTGGCTGCTGTGCCTGCTGGTCAGCATCCCCCAGATCCACATATTTTCTCTAAGGGATGTGGGGAATGGGGTTTATGACTGTTGGGCAGATTTCATTGAGCCCTGGGGACTGAGAGCCTATGTTACCTGGATCACCCTCATGGTCTATATCATCCCTGTGTTGATGCTGAGCATCTGCTATGGCTTAATCAGCTTCAAAATCTGGCAGAACGTGAAGCTGAAGACAGCTCACGGGCCCGGCGTGGGTCTGGGCTCAGGCTCCCGCAGAGGGATGGTGTTTGCCAGGGTCAGCAGCACCAGGCTCATCTCTAAAGCCAAGATCCGGACAGTTAAAATGACCTTTATCATCGTGCTGGCGTTCATAGTGTGCTGGACTCCCTTCTTCATCGTGCAGATGTGGTCAGTGTGGGACACCGACGCCCCGCAGGAAGGTATAGCCTCCCCTCCCTCGCCCTGCTCTGCTTGGACGGCTCCGCTCAGCGCCCCGGGGGCACTCACGGGCAGAAACTGCTCTGAGCTGGCTTTGGGAGGGTGGGAGGGAGATGGGAGAAAGTCCTGTACACGGATAAACCCCCCACAGGCAGTACTGGCTGAGCCTCGGCTTTCCCGGGGTCAAGGGCTACCACAGCCCTGGCAGGGCACGGCTGCTCAGCCTGGCCTCTCTGCTCTTCCCGAGCCCTATCCCAGCCACACAGCTGTGGAAAACCCTGTATGCTGCAGCCCATGTGCATCTGTTCCCATGGGCTGGACAGAGCTGGAGCCAGGCAGGTGTGCTTTGCCTCTCCTGCTTCTCTCTGCCCAATTAATTCCAGAAGTGGAATGCGGCTGGTGCACCTCCCTGGGTGCTCCAGGGGTTTTCCACCTGATTTAGACTGATCAAAACTAGTTCCTAGATGGGCTCTGGGGTGAAGCAGCGGCCCTCCCTCGTGCTGTATTTTAATCCTGCAGTCTTGAGGGCTGCCCCTCCCTCCCCAGCACCCAGCCTCGACAGCACCCAAACCTCTGCTGCTTTGCTGACCCTTGGTGGAGCGGGGGTAGACAGGATTTGTCCATCCCAATCCTTCTGGCTGCATGAGGAACCTTTCCCTTTCTCACCCTGTGCAATTGACCTTGCAGCACATTTCCCTTTCCCTTTCCCCTTCCCCTTTTCCTTTTTGTTTTCTTTTCCTCTTTGCCTTAAGGTACCGTGCTCTCCAGTCCTGCTGAGCTGTTCCACACTCTCCACTCCTGTCCCCATCGCGTTCCTGTCTGCGGGCAGCCCGTGGCTGCGGCACAGGGTGGGAGCTCTGCCAGGGCACCTGCTGGAGGCTTTCACGGCATGGCGGGGGGGGAAAGCCTGGGGTGGGTACAAGTGTTGGGAGACCCCAGCCCTTCCTCCCAGGCTCTCCTCCTCCTTGCTGGCTGCCCAGAGGCACGAGAGGGCGGCACAGCCAGACCTCTCTGCAGAGGATACGGGCTTTGCCTGCAGCGTTCCCACAGCCTTGTTCCGATCCCGGACCTCTCCCTTTACTGAGGCTTTCCCTTTTACTGACCTTTCCCTTTACTGAGGCTCGGGTACTGTGGCCAGGCAGTGTGCTGGGGTGCAGGAGAGGTGTACCCCGTGTTGGGAAGGGACTGTGGCTGTTCCTCACCTCACAGCTGTTGTGGGCATAGCCACAGAAAGGGCACAGGAGAGGGAGGGCAGGGGTCCCTGGGTGCCAGCAGCAATGGGGGCACGACTACACCTCAATGAGCTTCACTGCGGGTGACCAGCAGTTCCCAAAGGCAAGTGAGGGAGCAAACACCTCCTTAGAAATTGTATTCTCCACACAGGATGTCATACATAGTGTCCCCAGTAAGAGAAGGTCTCTTGGTACCTGACTGAGCCCTGGTGAAGCCCCCTGATTCTGTGTGCCACATCCCGGAATGCGGCGAGCCGCAGAACTCGGGCATGGACAGAGGGATGCACAGAGCTTGGTCTGAGCTGGGTGAAACCGTGACACCCTGGGGGCTGGGCTCCCACCTCAGCAGGATGCGGTCGGCATATGCAGGGTGAAAGATGAGGCTGTAAAGAGAATAAGGCAGCGCCCTCCTTCCTTCGCCGGCGAGGGGAGAACCAGGGAGGGCTCGCCCTGCTCTCACTGATGCAGCCCAGTTGCGCTCCTCGCTTCCATAGAACAAGGCCCATAAACCGAGGCAGCAGAGCAGAGCCGGGAGGGCAGCAGCATGGGGCCGGTCTCACTCCCCCAGCCCTGCCAGCACCTGCCCTGCAGCCCGGCACCGCGGAGCTCGCTCTGTGTCCCTTCCCCGCGGCTGATGGGGCACACGGAGGTGCCTAAATGTGAGCTCTGAGCTCCTCGGAGCCCGGCTGCAGTGCCCAGGAAGGGAAGGGCTGTCAGCCCGATGCTGTGTCTCCGGCCAGGCAGCAGAGATCCATCCCCCCCGGGCGGTCACACACCCCACACACCCCAGGTGCAGGAACCCTGACACCTGGGCTGTGAGCGATGGCCCCCATCAGCGTGTGGGAATGGGGGAGCCCCCATCCCATCCCATCCCATCCCATCCCATCCCATCCCATCCCATCCCACTCCCGTCCTGGGTGTTTGCAGCAGAGCCCCCACAGCCTCCACTCCTGCCCACCGCTCCAGACATCCCCAGGAGCGGGGAGCGCCTGGGGAAAGGGGACATCCTTGAGGGACAGAGCCTGCTGGTTGCAGCACCGCTCGGGGGTCTCTGCTGATGCAACCAGGGAGGAGAGCAGCCCGCCCTCCAGACCTGCCCTGCAGTAAGCTCCCTGAAACTCAATTTGCGTCCCGCAGAGAGGGAAGAGCTGAGTCAGCCCTGGCTGGATGTTTTCAAGAGGAAAGAAACACTGCGATGTATTTCAGGTCTTGTGCCTGGGATTTGTAACTATTCCCCGTGGAATCATTTTTTTACCATATGCTTGAAATTAAAAGTAGTTGGAGCAGACATCACAAGAGCAGGAATTACACATCCATTGGCTGAAGGTGAATTTGGAAGCTAACATTTATAGTCACACTTCCTCACTGGTTTAAAAACTGCCAGTGGATTTTTGCAGAGGCACGAAGGGACTCGAGCAGCCAAACCAGCCGTATTCATCCTGGCTGCTGACGCCTCCGCTGGGAGCAGAGAGACTGAGGAGATGAGCTGGAACACAGGGAGCAGGATAAAGGCTCCATCTCCACCCGCAGACACTTCATGGAGGGGATGTCCCCCCTTGTCCCGGTGCCATGGCAGATGCCAGTCCCACCATCCCCTTGTCACCAAGAGTGCTGATCCAGCCTCCCAGGTGGGACGGTGGGTACTTTCTGCTCTGGGGACAGAGGGCAACAGCCAGAGACTCGATGTCTTGGCACTGCACTGCCACCATCCCCCCGGCACCAGGGGATGCCAGGCTCCCGGACTTCATTAGTGGTGTGGGAATGGCTGTTGTCTTTCCTGGCAGAGCGCTGTGTGGGAAAAATTAGGGGGAAAGAAAAATGACTGGAGAAAGGTGCTGGGAGAGCATTGGGCAAAGGGCTCAGATAGGGTCGGGCTGGTGGTGGGGACAGTCCAGGAGCAGGGGATGCCCCGTGGCCTGGGAACTGTGTCTGTCCCACAGCCCGAGCAGCTGGAAGCCGAGAGTCTGCCCCAAATCAGCCACCGGCGTGGAAAAATGAGCGCCGGCTCTGCTTGCTCCCAGTGCTGCTCTTTGCCATGGCAGCCCCGAGGGCCGCACTCCCTTTCCCGGGTCTGGGCCCCTCCAAGGCCGATTGTGCAGGTGCGGCTTGGGGCAGCTCTGCCTCCTGCCAGGCGCTCCAGGGTAACGCCGGGCAGGCAGCAGGAGCAGGGAAATGCAGCTCTTGCGGGGAAAAACCTAAACCCAAGGTGCTGGCATGGAGGCTTACCCCCATCCCTGCACCAGCTCTCACTGCCCGTGGTGCTCCTGCGGGCGGGGGGCACATCCCTGGCGGGGAGGGGGCCGTGCTGCCGGCAGGGCTGGGGCTCTTCAGCGGAGGCACCGCGGCGTTTCCGTGCCCTGACGCTGCCGTGCCTCTGTCTCGCAGCCTCCCTGTTCATCATCGCCATGCTGCTGGCCAGCCTCAACAGCTGCTGCAACCCCTGGATCTACATGCTCTACACCGGGCACCTCTTCCATGACCTCATGCGCCGCTTCCTCTGCTGCTCCACGCGCTACCTGAAGTCGCGGCCGGCGTGTGACCTGGGCAAGAAGAGCAACTCCTCCTCCTTTGTCCTCAGCTGCAAGAGCACGAGCCAAAGGAGCTTCATGCAGCCGTCCACGACATGAGGCCATCACCAGCCAGGACCTTGTGCCTCTGCTGTGCTGCCTCCAGTGCTTCCCCATGGAAAGCTGGGCCCGGATAAGGAGAGTGTCTATAAATAGGTGTATATATGGCTGTCAGCATGTTCAGAGGGCCTTATTTAATTGAGACACGAGTAGGGGAGGAGTGCCATGTCCAAGTTTCAGTGCTGCCTGGGATTAGACACCAGGAACCCGTTCCTGAGCCCCAAACCTTGACATCAGTGGCTTAGGAATGCCACCAGGAGGGACAGGTCTCGTCCCGAATGAGCCGGTGCTGCTGGGGCAGGTGTGACTCATCCCCGTCGGATGGAGGGGGCTGTTGTAGCACCCTGGGTGCTGCAGGGTGATGGGTGTCACCCCCAGCCACGGCTGGGCACCGTCCCACCCGCACCTGCAGCAGGGTCCTGCAGGATGCCAGCGCCTGGCACGGCGCTCTCAGCACAGGCGCTCCTGCTTCGCTTACAGCCTGGCTGGCAGAGGCAGCCCCATCTTCGCAGCCCCGCAGCCCCGCAGCCCCGCAGCCCTGCACCGTGCCAGCCCTGCACCGTGCCATCCCTGCAGCCCTGCACCATGCCAGCCCCGCACCGTGCCATCCCTGCAGCCCTGCACCGTGCCAGCCCCGCACCGTGCCAGCCCCGCACCATGCCAGCCCTGCTCCCTGTCTGGGCCCAGAGAAGGGCGCCCTGGGAGGCAGCAGGGACCAGCCTTGCAGGGGACAGCGCTGTCGCCCGAGTGTCCCCACCCCGGCTGTGCACCTCGTCCCCAGCGAGGCCGTGCAGACAGTCGGCCGGAGCCTGGAGCGGGCACGGCTGGGGCCGAGATCCGGGCAGTGGCGCCCTGTCCGGGTGTGCTCAGCAGCTTCCCCACAGGCGGGTGTGTGGGGTCCGGACTGGGCTCCGTGGGCTCCGACAGGGACAATCCCGTCCGTCCCCGAGGCCAGGCCTGGCTCTGGGGTCACCGCAGATCCCATGAGTTCCCCACCGCCCCAGTGCCTTTCGTTTGCTCTCTAGTGCACACGGCATGCTCACGGCATGGATTTCCATTGCTAACAAATACTGTAAATAAAGTTTTCTGACTGTATCTGGAGGAAGGTGGGAGGGAGGCACGGGGGGGAGGGCTGGGCTGAGGGAACAAAGGGGACCCTCCCGGGCGATGGGAAGCAGGGCAGAAACGCCACACACACCCAGCTGTGCCCACCGCGGTGCCGCCGTCGGTGCAGCCCTGCCCCAGCACGGAGCCGGCTGTGACACGGGCTCTGGAGGGGAATACGGCTGGGGCTCTCAGGGTGGTGTAATTTGGCCTTTCATGTTGGGAATGAACATGAAAAATGCATTTAAATGTGTCCTTTATTTTTTCCCTGTCACCAGCAGGTCCATTTGCACCTTTCCTACCCTGACATTCCTTTGATTTTTTTGTGGGATCTCCAAGTGAGCTTTCAGTACATTTACTGTCTGGTTGAAATCCTCAGGACACCACAGAGCATCTTCCTCCCACGTTCACCTTCCTTCTCCTTGAGAGTCACTAACTCCTGCACAAAACAAGGAAGGAGGGGTCTCCTTTTCTCGAGAGTCTGAGGACCTGGTGCATCCTCCATCTGCCGGGGAGGAAAGAGAACATGGCAATAGATGTTACTGGGACGGGTGCCTGGAGAAGACAGGGAGATTCGGGAGCTTTGGGAGCTCAGGCCTCCAGCCCTGGCTGCAATTTCTGTGGTGGTCTGGGGCTCAGGCAGGGCCATGCCCTGTGCCTGGAGGTGCTGCAGCCAAGGGGTGCCACGGCTGAGCTCCTGCACCATCCCCAGGCTGCAGCAGAGGGGGGACAGGAAAGCAGGGGGGTCCCAGGGGAATGCATTGCCAAAAAGCTTTTGGGGAGGGTCAAAAGTGAAACAGAGGTGCTGACAGGTGTGCCCTGAGTGTTGGGAGCCCAGAGAGCACTGTGGTGGGGACATCTACATTTCGGGGGTTTTTGGGTTCAGGCAGTGAACTACTAGAAAAAAAAAATTAGAAGTAGTATAAGTCCATTATGCAATCGATTTTAATTATTTTTATTCCCACAAAAAATGCTCATGGTGAAGTGTTTTTTGATACTTTTTTCCCCCTGTAAATACCTCAACATCTTTTTTTTTGTTTTTTAATCACTCCATCCTTCTTGGGCCCTGATGTTGCAGGAGCTTGGGTACTACATTGGCTGTGGAGTAACAGCAGTATATAGTCCCAACCCCTTGGAAGAGCTCCAGTAGAAAACCTGGCTCCCTCTCGTCCTTGGCATGGTACTAGAGGAGCCTTTGGCTCTGAGTCTCTGCTGGAAGCCAAGGGAGAGGCGCACATGGACACAAATTGAGAGCAGCCTCTGAACAACGAGACCTCCTGGGCCCTGGTTCAGCAAAGCACTTAAGTCTGGAGCCAAAAGAGCATTCAAGAGCCTCAGAGTGAAAATGCAGCTCCGTGCAAGAGGGACCAGCAAATTAATTGACAGCACAGGGGAGGAAATAGCTCTGAACTCGACCTCTCAGCCCTCACTCCTCCTTCCCGGGAGCCAGAGCAGCGGGGTCCCAGCAGAGGCTCCTTCCTCTGCTCTCCCCATCCACAGAGAGACCCCAGGATGCTGTGGGAGGGCTGGCCGGATGTGAGTCCTCCCGAGGGTCCTGCTCCTCCCGCAGCCTCTCTTCTCCATCCCAGGATGCCGTGGAGGGTCAGCCCTGGCCGTGTGGGGTGCACACACTGCTGTGGCTGGAGCTAACTGGGCATCGACTGAGCGAGTGTGTGCCGAGCAGTGTCCCTGCAGAACGAACCCGAGCCTTGCTTAGAGCCCAGCCTGTCTCTCAGGCGAGGTTCCCCAGGCTCTGTGTCCCCCCTGCCATGCCCAGAGCTGGGTGCCACCCGCACTGTCCTGCCCTGTGTCCTGCCTGTGCCACTGAACGATGCTCCACAATTAAGAGCATAATTGAGCACCAAAGCGCCATGAGTGGGCTTGCAGCTGGCGGTGGCCCAGGATCAGCTCACGCTCTCTGAGCAGACACAACACATCATGCATGGCCTGGTCTGGCTCCCACAGCTTGGCTGAAATGCAAGTACCCATGAAAAAAGTTTGGTTTAGCTATTCTATCCCTAAAAGTTTTGTGCAGCAGTTTAATGCAGAAGCCCTCACAACAGCAATTGTTTGTCACAAATAACAACTCCTGTGAGGGAGTTACTGTCAGTGCCTTCCCAGCCCGAAGGGATGGAGCAGGGGCAGGGTCGGTGGCCAGCAGCAGCTCTCACTGCTCACCCAGCAGGCTGTGGTCCAGGAGGTGTTGCTGTCTCTCCTGCAGGAACTCCCGAGGGCCCTGGAGGGCAGAGGGCCTCTCTGGGCTGCTCCCTGAGCCACCACAGGCTCATCTTCTCCTAAAGCTTCTGGCTTTGGGATGGAGTGAGGAGCAGCCTCGGGTCCTGCCTCCATGTGCAGAGAGCATCCCTGAGAGGCAGCTCTGCTGCGGGGTCCTGCCCTGATGCAGTTCCCTGCTCACGCGTGTCCATGTGCAGGTCCCTCACCGGGCAGGGGTGTCCGTGTGTGCAGTGTCCATGTGCCCCAGGGCAGGCAGCCTGCACAGAGGGGGCAGCTGCTGGCACCTAAATCTCCTTCCGGAGAGCAACTCGGACGTTGCTGCAGATCTTGGAGAGCGCCTCAAAGAGGGGGTCACAGAAGGTGTGGATGCAGAGGGAGTAGATCCGGCTGACGCACTGGATCTCTATCAGGTAGCTCTTGATGCAGGGCACTACTGCCCAGATGTGGCAGAAGGAGATGAGGGCGAAGAGGAAGCCCCAGACAACGGCCAGGGGGATGCCCAGGACGGCAGAGAGCAGCCGGTAGCACCAGTACTTGCTGACGGTGAAGGTGGTGTAGCTGGTTTTCCAGACGCCATCGAAGCTGTATGTTCCCACGGGCTCAGCTATCACATCCTCAAAATCCACCTGGGAGGAGAGCAGATGGACAAAGGGAGGTTTGGGGGTCAGGGAAAGCTCTGGTGCAAGGAGGAGGGGCTGCACAAGACGAGAGCAGATCCCAACTGAAGAGTGGGACTGTGCTGGGGTGATCCCTGGATCCCTGCACCCCAGCAGGGACAAGCCCCTGCTGAGATGGGAGATGCTCAGGGCTCCACAGCCTGTGGGCAGCATAGGGGTGGGCTCCACCCACGGCTGAGACTCCAGCACTGGGGGGCCACAGTGCCTGTCCCATGCCCTGCTCTGGAGAACCAGGTGTGAGGGCCAGGCTTGGAACAGGAGCTGTGCATGGGAGCGTTGGCTGCAGAGGCGGCCAGAGCCCATTCCTGCCCTTTTTTAGAATTCAGGGACGTGGCCGCCCACTCGGCAGGAAGGTGTTTGTGCTAATAAAGATCCAGCAGCCCTCTGGAATTATGGATTATTTATTTACACTCGTAGGATGAGGTGCTCAGTGCTGTCTGTCCATGTTCCTCCTGAGGGATGGAGCTGGGGCTCAGCCCTGCCCTTGCCGTTTGTGCAGGCACAGGGGGTGTCTGTGAGTGGCACACGCTCCCCAGAACTCCTCACAGAGATCCCCTTGGGTGTAACTCACTTCTAGGGAATATGTAAGCTGAGCTATTTGTCTTTAAAACCAGCCCAGCCTCCCCTCGGGCAGCTGACGTGTCTGTACATCCACGTTAAATTACAATATCCATTCTGCTTTTGGAAGCACTTGGATCACAAAATCACTCTGTGTCATCTTTAATTTCCTGGAGTGAGCAGGAGGTGCTGGGAGAAGCACTGACATGGGTGAGGAGCCAGCAGCCCCGAGAGCTGGTCCTGAGATGCCATCAGCAGCCCCCGGAAAGCCCAGGTGTGCCAGGGACTAGCCCAGGTTACTACCCAGCTGCCTGATGAGCTCATCAGGGATCAACTGATGCTGGGAGCAGCAGGATATAAAAGCAGAGGCTCTGCCTCCTTGCTTGTTCTGCTGCTATCATGCTGGGAGGGGATCTGGAGGAGTAGTGGAGGTTCAGACTCAGACTGATTCTGGATCCTGGGCACTGCCTGGAGAGGCTCAGGGACCAGCACATGCAGGTACTGCTTCTTTATAGAATCGTGGGATCATTCAGGGTGGAAAAGCTGTCGTAAGCCACCAAGTGCAGCCGTGCGCTGCTCTACTGCTGCACTTGGAGGTTTGTGAAATTCTGCAAAGCCTCTGTGGCTGGTGCCACCCCTGTGATTCCCAGTTCTGGCTGTTGCTCTGTGATACCCAGGACGTTTGTCCATGGCCAGGTGAGTCCTTCACCAAATCCAGCAGTGTAGTTCCCTGCTCCCTGTGCCCCAGAGCGCTCCGGCTGCGATGCCCCGGGGGTCTGGAGCGTGCCTCTGGCTGTCCCTGCGGCGAGGGGGAGCAGCAGCAGAGGGTGAGCCGTGCTCTGTCCCGGGGCTGGCTCTGCCCTATCGGCCGGGCTATTTTGGGGTGGAGGAATGCTGAGGAGCTGGGGCTCTGAAGCCTTCCAGTGCTGATGGAGCAGCAGCTTGGCTGTGGGGAGCTTGGGAGGTCTCTTCAGGCTTTGGAGAGTGTGGAGTAGGAAAAGGCAGGGATGCGCTGGGGGCAAGGGGCTGGTGGGAGGCCTGTGGATGGCTGGGGCAGCACAGGCATTGTCCCCCAAGAGCAGCTGGTGGCATTCCCAGGCTGGGGAGGAGGCGTGTGCCCCAAGGTGCTGCCTGGTCCCAGGGTGAGCGGGCCGAGGGCTCTCCTGGTCCTTGCTGCCCTGGCAGTGCTGCTCCCCTGGCTTGGTACCTCCCCAAGCCCCAGGCCAAGGCTGTGGGATGCGCTGGCAGGGAGGGGCACAGATGCTGGAGTTTAGTTTGACCATGCTGTGGCTGTAGCTGTAATGGTGTTTTAATGCCCAAATCTAGGTTTGGGTTTCAGCAGTGCTGCCAAGGTCACAGCTGTGTCAGGGCCCATGTGAGCAGTGCTGTGCATGCTCCTCCTGGTGTGACAGCCACAAACACAGGTTTAGCAAAACTCTTCCACCCCTCTGGTTCTCCTTTGGGCTGGAGTTACCTTTGGGTAACAGAGACAAATTTTGTTTGCAATTCTAAGGGAGTCTAGAGGAAGCCCAAGGGTTAGAATGAGAATTCCTCTTGGTCAGAAATAGAGGGAGGGAGCTGGGGGCTGCTGCATCTCTGGGCTGCCCTGGGGGGAACAATCTTCTGCAAACATGACAATGCACATCAAACAAGCCAGTACTGAGGCTGTCGTGTCTTGAAGGCCAGCAGCCTTTTCCCAAAATCCCTTTAAATCAGTGATATTTAATTTCTGTGTTATTTTTGGCTGCTCACTTACTGGTACAAAGGAAGGCATCCCCATAAATTCTCAAGCCATGATGAAACTGGCAAGCCCATTCAAGGAATGAGAAATGTGGCATTAAGCGGAGCCAGGCATGCCATCCCACCAATGGCTGGGTGCCCGGCCAGTGGGGCTGTCACCTCCCACAGCCCTGGGCACAGCACCTCTGGGGGCAATGGACAAAGACCAACAGCACTGGCTGAGTCCAGCCAAGCACAGAACAAGGCCTGAAACCCAAATTGTGGCTCTTCTACAGCGCAGAGTGGGACAGCCCTACCTTCACGACGTCCTCGTTGATGTGCTTGGGGTCTCTGTTGACCAGGTCGATCTCCTTGGTGTGCTGGTCCTTGATGATGATCCTCTCCTCCAGCCCGCTGTGCTCCTCTGCCATGGCTGCTCCCGGCCCCGGAGCGCGGTGGGGCTGTACCTGTGCCGGGGGACAGTGCCTGTGCCAGGGGACTGTACTTGTGCTGGGGGACCCGGGCAGGGCGAGGGGGAGGCATTGGCCCCGCCTGCAGCAGCTGCCCTGCACCCCTGGCACTGCTCCAGGCTAAAATTAATGTCCTGACTCCCGAGGCCGCCCTGGAGAGTCCCTTAAAGGGGCTTTTCTGGGTCCAGCCCCTTTGCTGTCACCTCAGGGGGATGGCATGTGTGTGGGTGGCTGGTGGCCTTTGAGCTGCGCGGGGGTGGGAGTGCAGCCCAGCTGTGTTGGGGGGATTTTACACTTGTGTGGGAGAATCAATATCTGAACTGGGGAAAAAGCCCTCAAAAGCCTGAAAGAAATTGTTGTTTATGAATCTGTAAATGAAGCAGCTCAGGGAGACAGGAATCACATCTATAAATATCATTCAGAGAAGCCACATTGTCCGGGGACAGCCAGCACTCCTCATGGTCCCTTCAGAGCCCAGGGGAAGGCTTGTGGTGCCAGCCTGGATTCCTTCGGTTCCAGCTTTTTCATCCACAGAAACTCGAGGAAATCCAAGACCAACCCACAGTACCAGAGGGGCTGGAGTATCTCCTTCAGAGATACTTATTATATTAATGAAGATTTGTTTAACTTGGACAGCATTTTGCTAATCCTCTGCAATGTCTCTCTTGGCTTTCATGACCTGAAGTTTTGTTTAAAAGTAACGGTTTTGTGAAAAAAGACCTTCACAAAATAGGGGTAGAGAGGGAGGGCCGTGTGTCCCCTTGAGGATGGGTGGGGAGGGAGGGGTGGGCAGCTCCCTGAGGAGGCTGCAGGTGCCCACACAAGTGCTGAATGTGGAAGGGCCACCATGGAGCCCGTGAGCACGGCTGCCATGGCAGGGGAGGTATTTTAAGGCAAAAGGCTCTGCTGCCTTCCAAAAACATTGGTGCGTGGACAGTGCTGCTTTTATCAAACCCTGGTGGCTCCATGCCTGGAGCTTTCAGCACTGCAACGGGGCGATTCCAACCCTTGGGGCTGACAGAATACAGAGCAGAAACGGGATTGAGTTCCTTCATTGGGCTGAGCTGTTGCAGGTCTCAGGCGTGTTCATGTTTCCCAAAAACTTGTGATGGCTAAGGTCTGGCTGAGCACGACTGTGGGTCTAAGGCTGCCAGGCTCCTCCAACTCCTCTTTTTCAGTATTTTTTCTGGAGTCAGGTTGATGCCCCAGTCTGGAGGCTTTTGGTTTTTCCCTTGGGATTTCAGCTGCAGTGGAAGCTCATGTGGTGATGCCCTGGGTGTGAAACATCCACGGCTGAAACTGAGGTGAATGCAGCTGGTCAGAGACCTCCTTGACTCCCTCTGCAAGGGAGAGAAACGGCAGAGCTGGGGTGTGAAAGCCTGTGAACCCACAGGATCCTGCAAAGGCACATGAGGCACCTGTGGAGGGGGGCTGTGAGTGTGGTGCTGTGAGTGTAAACCTGGCATGTTGTTCTGGTGAGGAGTGCCCATCAATGCCCCTGTTCTGGCAAGAGGACACTGGAAAGCTCTTTGATGGCACCAGTTCCACATCCCTGCATCTCCCTCTGCTACTCCATAGAAGCTGGAAGATCCCCAAACACAGCACAGAGTGGTGCTGGAATCCTTCCACACCTCAAGATTTTGGGCAGCAGCTCCAAGGCCAGACCTGCTTGGCCACAGCTGGATCCTCTATCAGAGCTCCGTAGCCCTGCTATTCAGTGGCCCCTCGGAGTGTTTTAGCGAACTCGGCTGTTCCGCTGTGCCGGGGCGCGGAGCGGGCTGTGCTGCGAGCGCGGAGCGGCGGGCACAGCGGGGCCGCCCTGGCCGGGAGCCAGCCCCCGATTTAGGAGGCGCAGCTGCTCCGCAGGTCTGTCCCTGCCCGCTGGGGAGCTGCCACCTCAGGCATTCGCTCCGCGGGTTCTCCTCGAGCGGTCCCACCGGGAGGCTCTGCCGGGGAGCTGGGCGCTGCTGCCCTGCCCTGCCCTGGGCCGGGGTCTCTCCCGCTGCCCCGGGGCCGGACGGGGGGCGGCAGTGGGGGCCGGGCACTCCCCCCTGCTCCTCCTGCGGGGGCATTTCTGGCAGCATGAGTCAGTGGCTGTCTTTAGGCCGGGCCCGTGCTCCGTGCGGTCCTCGGCGGGCCGCGACTCCGGGCGCGGGCGGAGGAGAATGCGCACCCAGGCCGGGCAGCAGGCAGGTAGCCGGCATCTCCAGCAGCCAGGAGAGAGAGGGACGGGAGTGTTCTGTTGCACTGTAGCGGCTATAAATAAATGTATTTCCGAGTACTTTCAGGCTGTGAATGGGACACCGCGTAAAAGTGGAGTCACATACACAGCGGAGGCAGGAGCAGGGCTGGGCAGCGGGTGGGCAGGGGACACCTGCTCTGGGCTGCTCCGGTCCCCCCGTGTGCTCTACTGGACAGATCTGCCCCAAAACGGGTGCCATGGAAAGTTTTTTTCACTGAAATCTAAACCTTTCATTGTGAGAATATTTATTAAGACAGCCAGTGACACATTTCCCTCTGTGGAAACAGGCAGCTACCATTGCCCCCACCCTGACCAGCCTTGTATGTGCTCTCAGGGGGAGCTTTGCCTCTGGGAACAGATTGTCAAGACCTGAGCATGTTGTAGGCCTGAGGCTGTGGACCTGGAAGCCTTCTAGAAGTCAGATCAATAACCTGCTGCTTGGACCCAGCAACAAAAATATATTTATTTCTCTTGAGTGGAGAAGAATAAAGCAGAAATGAAGCTCAGACAGATCAAAGCTCCTGTGAAGATGCACAAACCAGAATTGCAATGAAGGCATAGCAAAGAAGGAGAAATTGGGAGTGTTTCTATGGAGTCCTGGGAGAGCATGTGGTGTGCTGTGGGGGAGAGAGGAGAGCCCTGTGCAGTGATGCTGGTGAATTAGGTCTCAGGCCAAAGCAGGAGGAATGGCTCTGTGCATAAATCCTGACCTCGGGGGATTTAATCCTTCACCCAGTTCAGCTTTTCCAAAGGGGCAGCAGCTGAGGGAGTGTTCCAGGTGAGTGCCACGAGCTGCTGGATGGGAGTGAGGGTGAGGGAGCAGCTCTGCCTGCAGTGCTGGGAGACTGCTGGTAGCAGAGCTCTCCTTTCATCTTTTATTTTAAAACAGCACAAATCTGCCTTCCTTTCTCCTTTGCATGAGCATCTTTCAGCTCCTCTGGTTACCTGTTGCAGGCTAAAGCTTGGTTTTAATGATGTTACCTCTCCCTGCAGCGGTGTGGGGTGGTCCTGCCTGGGGTTTCTTGGGCATCTCCGTGTGGAGTCAGAGGCTGCAGTCTGCCCTCAGTGCCAGGAGAACCCACAGAGAGGCTTGGTGGTGCTGGGGAGGAATTGCTGTTGTTTTGGGTACAAATCTGCACACCTGGCCAATGGATCTGCAACCAAGTGCTCGTGTCCTGCGCTGGCTTCAGAGAGCCCTGGCACGAGCGTGGATGGTGGCACTGTGTCAGGGGAGGTTTGTGCTGGGTAGCACTGCCAGTTCTGTGTTTTTTTCTGAAGTGTTCACTCAGAAAAAATTTATTATTGAAGAAAATAAGTTGGATCGAATGCAGGGGAGGAGCAGGAGCCCCACGTGAGGGTGTTTAATGCAATTTTGGTGGTGAACTTGAGAACACCTGAGGATTGTGTGCTTCCAAGTGAGTGAGATGGATCTTCTCCATCTCCCTCAAATTCCCCCTCTCTGTTCCTGTTCTTCCACCTCTCTCACAGGGATTGGAGGCCAGGACTCCCCTCGATCCCAACCAGCACCTTGGTCTTTTCCTGCCTGGTTCTGCTCTCTGTTAACATCACAAAGGACTCCAGTCTTGCTGGAGCTGTTTGTGCTAGAGCCCTTGGGTGAAAGTCTTGCCTTGGGCACTGGTGTCCTGGCTCCTGCACGGGGCTCTTGTGTTTAGGTGACCCCTCAGTCCTCCAGGACCAATGACACAGAGGATGCTGAGGGCAGGGATGTGCTGGCATTACCTCTGCAGAGGCAGCGGAAGTCGTGGTTGGCAAATACAAGTTTGAGCAGAAGCTCTGTCATGTTTCATATCAATTAAAATTAAATTTTACAGAGGAAGTACAGAAGAACAGTAATTTATCATTCAAGTTGTTGTCTTAGTTTGTTTCTATACCAGGAGTCTTGCCCTTTAAAAGAGAGAGAAAGTCTATGAATATCAGATTCATGTCCCTATGATACACAACCCCCAGCCTCTCTGCATCCTGGTCTCTGCTGTAAGTACTGGGAGTGGGTTTGGGGGTCCTGGTGGGATGCTGTGGGTGCTGTGCTGGGCTGGGGGCTGGTGGGTGTGGCCTCTCTGCAGTCACATGGAGCAGAGTCTGGGCTGTCCTTGTGGAAATCCTTCTTTATTTGTTCTTTATAAGTTCTTTCTTTTTTTATGAGTTCTTTATTTGTCATGGAGCCCCTCAGTGTAGATCAGGCTGGGATGATACCACATGAGGCTGCGTTTCATCCCATGGTCTGTGATCAACTGTTCTTCCTCTTGCCTTAATTTGAGCTGATTTTTGCTCTGGACGTCTTTCTTCCGAGTCCAGGGATGCATCAGCTGCCCTTGGGTCTGGACTGTGGGTCCCTCAGGGTGAGCTGGGAGGAGATGGAACCCCATTGAGACACCCAAGAGCTGTTTAATGACACCACTGCTCTGGGTGTCACAGGACCCATCTGCCACTCCTTCTCCTGTTCTGCAGCCCATCGGGCACTGGTTGAGCCCATTCCCTCTCCAGCAGGTCCCTATGGCTGTGGGCAAAGCTGGATTTCAGATGCTGAACCAGTGACTGTCCCTGTTGGGTGTGGGGGTGGGGAACAGCCTGGCTGATGGTGCCGAGGCTGAGCAGGGCTGGGGGTGTCTCCAGCAGTGGGGTCTCACCAACCCCAGCCAAGCCAGGGGCTTCACAGCCCTGCCCTGGACAGTGCCAAGGCTGCTGTGACTGCAAACAGCTCTGGGTAACTCGTGGGATGCTGCTGCTCCCCTGCTGAAGGCACAGGACAGTTCTGGAGTGGCCTCTTCCAGCTCATGTTTGTCACCTCCTAATCTCAGCTCTTCTCTCTCACACTGGCACTCTGAATTCCTTTGGATTTTCATTTTAAAATAGCCTCACTTGGCTTTTCCTTATCAAGAGGTACTCTTGTCTTGATTTATCACTTGTGACATAGCCAGTGGGGTATTCTGAGATAATCAGAGTTGTGCTGCTGCTTAGCACAGGGCTCCCAGCCTGCCTGGGGCTGCCATTTGTCCTAGTGGTGTTTCTCTCTTGGATGCAGAGCAGGCAGCAGGAGGGTGATGCTTTCCCTTTCAGCACAGAGGATGAGCAGCCAGCTACCAGGGGCACTGCTGGCAGGCAGGAACCCACTCATGGCTCTAGGAGGGGTTCTTAGCCAGCTACAGTGAATGCAGCAGGAAACCAGGGGGTTCAAACTGTCTCATTGGCAAGAAAATGAGCCCAAACAGGGGCTTTGTAGCACAGGTTTAAGGTAAGAAGAGAGTGACAGTGTCTGCGTGTGCTCTGAGCACCCTCTGGGTGGGGCTGCCTGCTCTGCTGGCCTGGTCTAAGCTCCTCTTCAGGACCAGACTCCCTCATGGCAGTGCCCTGTGTGAAAGCAGAGCTGGGCTTTGTGTGACCCAGCCCTGGGTGAGGGCTGTGTGGGGCAGAGGTGCTGGAGCACTCAGCAGAACTGTAAGGGGCTGCCCCGGTGGGCCCTGCCCTGTGGCTGAGACGTGCAGAGGGGTTTGACATTACTTGGCTGTGGCATAGCCAGGAGGCTCCCAATGCCTGAAAATAAAATCCTTTCAAGCCCTGGAGCAGGATGAGTCTCATAATAATCCAGCACAGAATCTAGATCCTATTTCTAGCACTGGGAGCTTTACGTGTGGAGGTTTCAGCTGCTGTTCCCCATCCTGCTCTTGTTCTGACCTATTGTGGTTCTCTTCTCTCTGGCAGTGCCTGTCTAGAAGCTGAGTCCTGGGCTGGACTCAGGCTCCAGCGTGGCTGTTGAGCATATTCCCTTTCCAAAATAGCAGCTGTGGAGCTAAGGCAGGTGGCCAGGCTGTGTTTCTGTGGCACTGATGGGTGGGCTGGCTGGGCTCGGGGGTCCCTGAGGGCAGCATTAGCCCTGACACTGTAGGGGGGTTACTTTAACCCAGAGGCAAAAGCTGACGAGTTTGTGAGCACCTAATATCCCAGCTTAGCATGCTGACAGCTGCTGGAACCAGGGCTGGGGAGACTGGCAAATATAGCAACATGAAAAGAGCTCCCTGTGTCCCTCTCCAGCAGAGGAAAGTTTCATGTAGTGGTGCATGGGATGATGTGGGACTGGAAAAGGTGCCCTGGTGAAGAACAGAAGCCCCAGCAGCTGCCCAAACCCCACTGGCAGTTTCTTCTTCCCCTGGGCAGTGGGATGCTACTTCAGGATGTCCCTGCCTGTCACTCCAGGGCTGTCCCAGGACTGTGGCCCTGGTGCTGGCTGCTGTGAGTGGGGCCCCTGCAGCTGCCCTGTCTGAGCCTGGCTGCCCTGGGTGTGCAGCATTCCCTGGGGAGCTGCACTGGCCCAGGGATGCTGAGCAGAGGGTGCTGTCCTATGGGTCAAGCTGGGTTCTTTCCCCCTTTCTGCCTTGGCTCCAGCAGCCCAGAGACTGTTCCCACTCCCAGCAATGACCAACACCAAGAAGGAAGCATTACCTCTGCTTTTATTTGCTTTTCCCCTTCTAGACCTTATTTATTGAAAGCAAAACAAACCACGTGTCTTGGGCAAATATTATGACATTTCATTATTCACACTTGGTGTGGTAAGTGAGCTGGTTTAGGGGCTGTGGTTCATGATTTATTTAGTTTGGATGTGGATATAAATCCAGTCTGTGGAGGAAGCACTGTAACTCTGTAGGAATGTGGATGCTCTCGTGTTCACTGGAGCGTAGCCAGTACCCAGTACCTAATTTGCAGCGTTTTAATACGAACAGGGCAAACAAACCCATTTGTAATGTTGTAGGAACCAGGTGATTGCAGCAGTGCTTAAGATCTGAGTAGTGGAAGGTGCATATTGGCTCATTAGATGGAGAAGGGAAATTCCATTTAAAATAAACATTTATTTAATGTATAAAATTATTGATTGCTCTGCTCAGGATAAAAGGGACAACTAGAATAACTATTCTTTATTTTGTTCCATTGCCTTTATCTGGCAGACAGCCTTTGGGGATTCCAGCTTGGACTGTCCCTTTCCATGCAGGGACCACCTGCAGCAGTGGTGTCAGGCACAGGGGCTGCACGTGGAGCTTGCCTAGGTGTGATGACAGTGACAATCCTGTCCCACTGTGCTCCCCCCTTATCCCACTGCTTCCAGGGGAGGTGCCTGTGTGGGCACGGTTCTCCTGGGCGCTCCTTGCCTCGGTGCCCAGGTCTGACACAGCTCCTGCCGTGCCTCCCATCTGTGCCCGAGGGGTAATTTTGGCTCAGAGCTCCCTGGGGTCTCTGGGACAGGCAGAACTGCTCTTTGTTCTAGGAGAAGAAATGTTTTAACTGCAAGGCAAGCTGCTGAGGGCTGGAAAAAGCAACAGGTTCAGATCCACCTGTGAGTACACAAGAGCCAAACCTTGTGAGGTGCTGTCTTCCTGCTGGGGGTAAAGCTGCTCTCTGACCCCCATGGGGCTTGGCCATGCTGGGATCTGTGAGCCTGTTCCAGGTCTGTGCTGGGGCTTTCCAGGGGTTAACACTGAACTATTTGTATTTTTATGGGTGTTGCTGACTGGGACTATTTACGACAGAACGAAAGGAATTAATATTCATAACTTCCCCTGACTGTGCCACATAAATCAGGAGTGGCTGTGACAGTGGGCCCTTGTTCCAGCCACAGTGTGGCAGCTGCTCAGATGTGGCTGGACAGTCTTGGTGCACAAATTAAAGCTTTTTGCAAGAACTCTGCCTTCAGCAGTGCCAAGCCAGTCTGTGTGGCTGCAGCGACCCACCTCGCGATGAAGGTGAGTCCCGTCCCATGGGCAGGTATTGATGGACAGCAGATTTCTGGGCTGTCCAGTCCAGACCTGGACCGACACAGCCTTCCAGGCACCAGAGAGGGGCTTTGCAGACTGCTCTCCATCGTGGGATGGACACACATGCTGGAACATTGTGCAGTGGAGGCGGCCCTGCAGCAGCCCAGCACGGGGACACGGCCCTACCGAGGACTGGGGCAGCTGGAAATTGCCACCAAAGCCCTGCCTGAGCCACGACTGCACCGACCCCCCCTTGAGGGGCCAGGGAAGGCAGAGGGTGGTGTAAGAGCCTTCACTGCACTGCTCAGAGTGGCCTAAGCAGCTCCTGAGTGTGCTTCCCACAGCACGAGAGCTGTGGCTTCCTGGGGATGTCCAAGACACCTGGATGGGACACGGAGATGTGTCCCCCTTGTTCTGGGGCTGGAGATTTGGGGTATCAGCAGCACCCTGATGGCCCCAGCTGCACCGGGAGAGGGAGGAGCGGCTGGTGGAGAAACTGTGGCTGAGCCACACTGAGGTCGAGGGAAAAGGTTCCAAAAAAAGAACAGGAAAATTAATTGTTAATGATATAATAGATGGGAGGAAAAAATAGAAGAGGGTCAACAAGATCCCAGCTTTGACAGAATCAAAAGGGATTATGTTTGTGTGTGAAAATCCCCACTGGAACTGGATTCCATATGTGGAAGAAAAACAATGCTGCTTTTCTCCTTCCACACACTATTTCTGGTGCTCTCAAAAGTCATGGCCCAAGACTCATTGGTATTTCATGAAGAACCTGCTCAGCATTCAGGGCAAGCAGTGCCAGAGTCCAGAAAAATAGACACTGCAAGAGCCATGTGATTGAACAAATGTTGTTCTTTCCCCTGTTTTCATACTGAGAAAAAGCATTTGGCAAGAAAGCTTCATCACTTTGAAGACTGACCTCTTCCATCATTTAAACCCTCCTGCGTAGATAGGGAGAGGGGAAACTGCACCTCCCTGAAAAAGAGCAGAGAGTTCAGCGAGGGAGCCTGAGGGCTGAGCTGGGCTCTGTGCCTGGCCAGGCTCACCTGTCCTGGGGGAGATGCTGAGGTGCCCCTGCTCTGGCCAAAGCCAGCCCCAAGAGCTGGGGTTCCACGGCTCAGCTCGGCAGTGCAGGTGGAGAGCTGAGGGGTGCAGGGGTGTGCGGGGTCACATCCTCCCTGCCCTGCCCCTCCTGGGGCAGTGCCAGCAGGAGGGAATGGTAAATTCAACCAACCCTGTCCCCAGTGAAGAGGAGTAGCCTGAAGCCCTACTGTGATTGTTGATTTGGAGCTCTTTCCTGGAAAAAGCCAAAATTATTTGTCCTCAGGCCATGGTGGTTATAAGCAGAAGGGCAACATTTTCCAGCATTCTTTTCCCAGAGAAATATAAATACACGTGAGTATTTTGTGTGCTCATGCCTGGTTTGCCACGCTCTTGGCTGCAAATGCCCTTCCCCCACTGAACCTGAGCAATCAAAAACTCCAGACTGACATTTTCCATTCAATTTTTCCTAGTGATAGAGTGTGGATGCTTTGAGGATGGATGCAGGGAGAAGGGATGGCTTTGTTTGCACACCTGTTAGGAGTTCCAGGTTGGCTGTAGCTCATGGGCAGCTTGAGGGGGGCTGTGCCCCAGGGCCAGGTGTCTGCTGAGAGTCCTTTGCTCCCTGGGTTTTTACTCCGTGTGTTTCCACCCTGCTGTCCCATTTCTTTGACTAAAACAAGGCTCTTTGTGGCCACCGCGCTGCTGGGGATGGTCTCAGCCCTGGAGCTCTGGGCAGTTTTGGGTCTCTGCTGTGGGAATCCACCTGGCATGTTTTGCAGTTTGGCTCCAGCCTCCAGTTCCAGCACCTGGAGCCAAGGCACAGCTCCCAGGCTGTGCTGCTTTGGATCCCACTTCTTACTGCCCTTGCTTTGGAGACTGTCAAAATTGTCACTGGATTGCCACCATTTGCTGTCTGTTAAATGGCTGTAAATGGAAACAGCAGCAATTCTCTGAGGCTTTGAGCCCAGCACCTGCTGGAGGTGGAGCTGGCAGCTGCTGCAATAGGTCCTGGTTTGCTCTGCTGGGTTTTGCCTGCAGAAACTTATGGCAAAGAATCTACCTTGGAAAATCCAGGAGAGGAGGAGGGGAAAGGTGCTCACCTGGGCTTCTGGGGTTGGTGGCATGCTTATAGCATGAGAGATGTGATGGGAATCACTAAATGGGTTGGGTTGGAAGAGACCCTAAGGATCATCCAGTTCCAACCCCCTGCTGTGGGCCGGGACACTTTCCAAGGAACACCTTGCTCAAAATCCCACCCAGTCCTGAGCCCTTCTAGGGATGGGGCATCCACAGCTCAGCTGGACCCACCTTGGGTTTCCTCTCTGGGCCTGGGTTGCCACAATATGGCTTTGTTCCTTCAGGAAGAATGCTTTGGGATGTGCAGGAGACCAGAGAGCTGGGGTTACTGCTGGGCTCTTCCAGGTGCTCCTGGGATTGGGATGTGGCTGCTCTGAGATGAGCAGTGGCTGGCACTGAGACTGCTCAGTGCCTAAAATAGTACTGCCCTGGAGGTGGGACAGCTCATGGGGCCTGAGGTGAGGCTTAAAAGGAATTTGAGCTGCCAAAAGCAGAACAGGGTGTTTGAAAACACAACCCTCAGCTTCCCCAGTCGCTGTGGAATCAAATCGAGTCTATGTCCATCAACAGGCCAAGGCTCCTTTTACAGTAGAAGCAAATACTTGAGGGGCTTGGGGCCTAATGCCACTTTTTTTTGGTCAATCTGCATTGCTGGTGTGATTTCTGGAGCTCTGAGCCCTCAAATCCTGACCAGAGGAGGGAGAAGGGATGAATGTTGGCACCTTCTGGAGCTGGGCTGTGGCACCACCAATGCCCAGGGTCTGGAGAAATTTCTCCTTCCTTGTGGCTGTTACATGGACACAGCTCCTCTTCCTTTAAAACATCCTGAATGAACTTAACATCCCAATGGACCAGGGCTGCCTGCAGTGGTATATCCCTCCTTAAACAAATGATTGGGCATTTCCTACTAGGTGTAGAACACAGAGGAGCAGGAAAGACACATGTAAGCACTTCTGGCTTTATTTTATTTTGTAGATGCAGTGGTGGCTGCAGAGATAGAAAATCTCTTTGCACGTGTGCAGAGTAAGGACTGGGAGTTTAAACTTTCTCCCCTGTAGACCTCTGTAAAACTGTCTTTATTTTAAAAAAGCTTTTGTATAGAATCTTTAGGTGAAAGGAATGTTTCGTGGAGGTGACTGGAGATCAGCTCAGCTCCTAGGAGCTTTGAGTAAAAAATGGGTGTTGCAATCAATATGCCAGCCTTGAATGCATTATCAAACTGGAATTATTTATCTGGAATTTTGGTTTGGATCAATAGAGTACGGGAGGCTGTAGGAGCAGGACGAGCGGGATTTTGGCGCTGCTGCAGTCGGCAGCAGAGAGAGAGAGAGATGCTCCGGTGCCGTTCTGCTGTCTCACAGCACCATCTAGTGAGGGCTGCCCGAGAAAGAGCATCCTCCTCCTCCTCCTCCTGAACCACCACCTCGACCCCGAGAGCAGCCTCCTCCTTTGCCTGGCTCCCGTTTTCCTCGGGAAAAGTCGGATTTGGTGGATTTGCCTCCCGAAGGAAGCAGCCGCAGTTTGCTGCGGTTTCCTCTGGTTTTCCCCAGGAGCGGCAGCGGAGCCTCCTGCCTGCCCGGGGAGCTTTGGGCTCAGCAGGTGGGGATGGGGCGATGCAAAGCTGCCGGTGGCCCCAGGGAATGCGCTGCACCTGCCCCTGAAGGTGCACCTGCCCCTGCCCCCTGCCCACTGAACCATCCCCTGCTGGATGTGTGCGTGGGCAGGCAGGAAAAGCGGAGAGAGCAACTCCCGGAGCTGCAATAATTCCAGGCTGCTGTCCCTTCTGCAGGTGTTTGGGCACACGCCTCACCCTGGTGGGGATGGTCCTTTCAGAGCCCAAATACCCTGCAGACACTGTTTGTAAAAGTCTCCTTTTGTCCCCTCTCCTTGCAGCAGGATGTAAAGGAATTTTATGGCTCTGAAATTGTAGAAGCCAGCACAAGTTCTGGCGTTGGCAGGGGTTAATCCAGCCCCAGGCACCGACCCCGGGCAGCGGCAGCTCTGGCCCTGACCATGATGGGGAACATGAGGCTCATCAGGAGAGACTTCAACAGGCAAGAATTTATCCTTTGGGAGAAGCACGTCTGGCTGTGTGTGGGATCAGAGCTGCCCCGGGACAGAGCATCCTGCTGGGCTCCTGTGCCCCTTTGGGAGGGTCCCTCAGGCTGCAGGGGCACTAGCAGGGGTCCCCTCATCGGTGCTCCTGGCACACCAGGGGAAGCTCCTCTGTACTTTGGGAATGTCTCCTGGGCTCTCTCCTGCTGAACCCCTCTCACACCAGCACCTGCCTCTCCCATGGGACAAGAGCTTGGCAATATCCTGATATTCCAGCTGCAAATGCCAGAGTACACATTTGTTTTAAACTCACTGCACTGTTATTTGCAGTCCTGTATTTCTGGGGGAAGTTTCTGCTACACGTGTCTGTTCTGTCAGAGTTATTTTTACTCATTAGAACAAGCAGTTATTGGTGCACTTTTATGTTTATTGCTTCTTTCCTTCATGGCTTAATGATAAGAAAAGATAACTCTGGCCCTGACTTGAAGTACTGCTGTTCTGCTTGGACTAATAATTGTATTTTAATGGCTCCAGATAAAGGATTAGCACTTGGTTTTGGGAAAGAGCTGCTTTTACTGCTTGAAAGAGTCTGGAGTGGGTATTTTATACGGGCAAGTGCCATTAAAATTATTTGTACCCACCCAAAGGAACAAACCCCAACTATTTGTACTCCTGGGATAAGTCATTGGGAAGTGTAGTGATAGGACAAGGAATAAGGGGTCCAAACTGAAAGAGGGGAAATTTAGGTGAGACATTAGAGAGAAATTCTTCCCAGTCTGTGACTGTGTGGTAAAGGCACCTCAGAGAAGTCAGAAGTGCAGCTGGGCTCTCCTGGGGTCTGGGCAGGCTGATGGCTGGGCCCGTGTCCCTCTGGGTGGGATGGGAATGCACTGGGATGGAAAGATAAAACAACCACGTCACTGGGTAGGTTTTAGTGCTGATAGCTGGAGCAGAGAGTGTCAGGACGTGCCTGAAGGTCTGTCATGTGAGGGGGTGCTGAGGTGTTGATAAGAGCTAATATCAGCCAATTTCATGCTGAAAGTGCTTCTCCTGTATCTGTAAATATTATTTTAGTGAACTGTCCATCTGTAGCCAGCGCGGTGTGGGTTTTTCAGCATCCAGAAAGGTCACATCAGGTGTGTTTTTAGTGCTGTGTTTGGACGAAAAGGTGTTTTTCAGCTGTTTGCAGGGGTGGGTGTCAGTGCCACTGGGGAGGTGACATCTGCTGAGGGAAAGGGCTCATCTCAGGGGCAAAGGGGTCAAGGGAGAGGGTGAGAGCCCCTTGTCTGACTGGTAAGTGTGGTTCCTGCCTGGGAGTGCTGCCTGCTCTGATGGCCGCAGGGTCAGCAACACTGCAGTGCTTGTCCAGCCAGCACGTCTGCAATGTGTGAACCTGGGAACCCCAGAGTCTTATTCCAGCTATTTGATCACAAATCCTGTGTTTTTATTCCAAACCAGAATGGATTTCAGGTGTCACAATGGAAAGGTTCATCCTGTGCCCGGGTGAGCTGCGGGGAAGCTGTCCGAGCTCGCCCAAATCCAGCCCCTGGCTGCAATGCCAGAGGGACTCGGCTCCCCGGACAAAGGATTCGCGGGAATTGCCCTTCCGATGGGACAGGCACTCGGTGCTGAGCAGGAGCAGCTCTTGCTTGGTTCGTAGACAGCCACAGCAGCTCCTGACCGCCTGTGCTAATCCCCAAATCCCACTGTTTAATGCTGTTAAGCATAACAAATTATCCTATTCCACAGAATCGAGATTTTCCTTTGCTGTTGGATTGGGGGTTTTTGGTGTCTTTTTCCAGCGAAAGGGAAGAATTCGAGAACACTGTTATCAGGATCCAACAGGTCCTTTTTTTACAGCTTTGCTTTCCTTTGTACGCGCTATTCACATGCACTTAAGGGTGTGAACACTCCTAAACACTCACGGTTTCGAGCTCTTTAGTGTCATTCTCGGCAGTTTTTAACTGTTCACACATTTCAGAGCTCAAAAATAGAAAAGAAGCACTTTCCAAGAGTGTCTCCAGCAAAATAGGAGCAGCAGCAGCGAGCCCCTGGCACTGCCACACGGATGCCACGCTGACGAGTCTCTCCTATTTTTGTGAGGTTGTACTTCTTACAGCTATTCATAAACTGTGTGTTCCAAGTAATATGTTAAAAATAACTGTTTTCAGAACCAAACTGTCTCTCACCAGGCATCAGTGCACGGGCTGGTGCAGTCAGTGTTTGTGGAAGGGGAGGAAAGGATTGGCACAGGGCTGTGCCAGGTCTGAGACCTGAAGGTGTCACACATTGCAAAGCCCAGTGATCCCAGAGGATGTGCGGCTCAATCCTTTCCAAAGCAGACCAATTCCCATTGTCTGTGAACTAATTCTCAAATGGCCTGAGACCCTGTCCCCACCACCTGAGGATGGTGTTCCTGTTTGGTCTGGACGTGACTGAGATGCTGAATCCACCTTACTGATTTACTTTTCACTAGGAAGCTCCTGCAGAGCTTCTTACTCACCATCCCTTGGGAACCTGCGCTCCTGCAGCTCAAGAACAGCCTCTCCTGCATGAGGGATGTGACATTTCCAATGAAGCACGTGGGGTTTTGTTTTCATGGGAAGAAATAATGGAGTGATTAATTTTACTGTCCGTGCTCTCAGAAGAAAACTCCAATAAATCAGTAGGTGGATGACACCCCGAGTCTCTTCCTGTGCCGTCAGACTGGGTGCTGTGGCCAGGCTGGCATTTTCTGGCTCCTCTGTGTGCTCTTTTCTTGCCTAGATGGAATTTTTTTAATCTGCTGCAATATGAAGGTCACTTTCATGGGCTGAATAACATCAAGGAGTTCGGACATCAGAAGGACCAATTGTTCCCAGTGGTTATTTTTAGAGTGATACCTAAGGAAGCAAACAGCCCATGTCCCATGAGCAGAATGAAAATAAGCTGGAAACTTTAAGGGAAAAGCCAACAGAGCCAGGGCCCTGCCTCTCACCTCCGCGGCCCTGTGCCTTACAGGTGTGTGTGCAGTTCTGAGCTCGGCAGCCACAGCTTCTCACCTGCTTCCAGACAAGGTGCCTGGGGCTTTGGAAAGCTCCTGGAGCCTTTCTCCTGCCTGACTGCTCAGCCCAGCCTGGGGCTCTCGGTCTGTCCATCTGCCAGCACTGCTCCGTGTGCAGATGCCGCAGGATGAGGGCTGCTGTCCCCGGTCACCTTTTGACTTCCAGGGCTTGTGGCGGCGGGTCCAGGGCTCTTCCGGGCCCTGGAGGCAGCTGGGGCCCTGCAGGGCTTTTCCACCTACACAGGGGGTCAGTGTTGCTCCACTCCAGCACCGGGACTGGGCTCCGGGAAAGCAGGACTGGGAAGGAACAGCGAATCCAGTCCCCTGTCTGGATGCGGGCCTGAGGCAACCGTTTGGTCTCTGCAGGCACAGTCGTGCCTCGGGGCTTCCTTGCTCACCTGTGTTTTGTTGGAACAGGGGTGAGCTGCTGGTCCGGCTGCGGGCATAGCCCCGGGCCCCGGTCCCGCTCCGCCGGGGCTGTCCCAGCGCTTTGCTGGAATGTCACTGGGATGAGCTGGCAGAAGGTGCTGGCCGGGTGTGGGGACGTTTGCGTTCAGCCCTCTGCTCACCTGAGCATGGCGTGAGCCCTCCTGCAGCTGTGAGCAGCATCTGCCTGCGATTTACCCCAGCTTCCAGCCCTCGGCCGTCCTTTCCCAGCGGAGCAAAACCCCGCCGCTCCCTCTGGGCACGGGGTGAGCCGGGACGCCTTTGTGTGGCACAGGTGAGCAGCCCTGGAGCCGGAGTTCCAGGCGCAGCCCTCGCAGGCAGCTCAGGTCACCCCGGCCGGGGCTGAGCCCTGGCACCAGCCCCCCAGGCTGATGGGACCCCCCAGCTCCTTGGGACGGTGAGAGGCACCTCATTGCAGTTCTCGTTTTCTGGCTTTTTCCTCATTGCGTGCCAGGTAAAATAGTCAGAGGTCTCTTCTTCCTGTTGCTTTTTTCCTATGTAAGTTTGAGGTAAACTCTTGCCACAGCCTTATCCAGAAGCAGGCTGGATAATCTTTCATCTTTTAAAGGAAATTCTTTTTCCGACATTAGCAGAACATTTGTTTGTGTGACAGTTCCCATTTAGCTTTTGACAAGCTCGGTAGCTGGCCAATTTATTTTACTTTTTAAGTGAAATAATTAATAAAGAAAAAAATTACTTTCTTTTGCCAGCCCTACAGACATTTGCCTTTGTGAAATAATTATTATTTATGACTCCTTTAATGGTTGTGCAGCACAATTTTATGGCTTTGGATTGTGTCCCGTTAGGAGCAGGATTTTATCACTGCATTTAGATGCAAGGAAGTGTGTGTGTGTGTGTGTGTGTGTGTGTGCATAATGCAAGATATCCCAAATGCCCCGGCAGCTCCGAGCAGGAACAATCTCCTGCTGTCAGGAGTGTCACAGCTGTGACCCAGTCCTGGGGCGCAGGTCGGGGAGCAGCTGGGCAGCCTGTGTGCCCCTCCTCCTCTAATTCTGGGCTTCAGCTGCCCTTGTTACGAGGGCAGGGCAGCCGTGTGCCCGTGCCGCCCGGTTCCCCCTCACCCCGCATCTCAAACCCTCCCGTGCTCTCTCCGGTTCCCGGCTGCTGCTCCCGGGTCCCGCAGAGACGCGGAACGGGGATGTCAAAGTCCTGCCCGGGTAGCAAAAACGTCTTACCCCGTCTGGTGTCACCAGCCCACAGGTTATGGTGGTGAGGGGAACAGGAGAACTTTCCTCTGCACGGTGGGAATGAGGCGAGATCTCGGCAGAAAAGGCAGTAACTGGTCCAGAGCCCTTCGGGAAGGGCGTGGGGGGGTGGGGATGGACGGAACTGCCCGGGCCGGGGGTGCTGAGATGGGGCTGGAGGATCCATCGGGATGGCAGCTGGGGCCACCGGAGCTGCTCCCCGGGCCGGCTCCGCAGCGCCCGGCTGCGCTTGGAGGTGTCACGGCCAGCCTGGAGAATTATTACCACCCTCTGTTTTATCCAAACAATGATCTTTAAGGGAGGGAAAAAAAAAAAAAAAAAAAAAAAAAAAGACAGTTCTAAAACTGCTTTGTTTATGCGGCTCCATTAAGTTTGGAATAACAGAGATGGTATCGCGTAACCGTGGCAGTCACTCTAAAGCATGAATCCGCTGGGGCTAATGATGGCTCGAAGAGCCTCAATGAATCAGTTGTTAACTGCTGCTAATCCGCGCTGCCCCGCTGCCGTCGGATGCTCCTGCATCTGTCAGAGCACGAGCAGCAGCCCCTGCAGAGCGGCACTCGCCCTCCTGCGCTGGGGGGAACTGAGATTGTCCTTAATTAGATGTACACATACCTTCTTTGGCTAATTGCGCATTTTCAGGTAGATTTGAGGCTGGCAGTAGTCTTTTGTTTTCCCCAGCAAATACCTCGCATCCTTCTTGGTAGGGGCTGGGGGATGACAGATTAATGGTGAATGTGCTATCGTTGGCTCTCGGAGCTGCCACCCCGGCCGAGCTGCACACACAGCCTCAGGGCATCACCGTGGATCCACAGAGCTCTGGGAATGAGCAGTGCTTAGGATCCCATTGAAAATTCTGTGTTTCTGCACCCAAAGGTGCAGCAGTTGTGCTGGCTGGGCGGCGAGGCTTGTGCCACCTGTCACAGGGAGAAGCAGCTCCAGCACTTCCAGCAGCTGATTGGCTGCACGGGCAGGAGTCCAGGTCAGTGATTTTTATTCCTGATTTTAGTGGAAGGCTCAGGAGTTCAGCTGGGCTCCCCGGGGGGAAGCTGGCAGGGGATTTACTGCCTTGGGTCAAGCAGAAACAGGGGCTTGGAGGGGCAGCTTTAGTCCTTAGCTGGGGCAGTCTTGTGGTGGGAGCTGAGTTGGGTTCAGAGGTGGGGGATGGTTTATGGGTCAGACAAGAGTTCAAGGAGGGAGCTCAGCCTCTGCCAAATCCGAGCCCCAGCGTCCCCAAATGCCAGGAGTGATGTGGGGCACTGCCTGAGCTCCTTTTCCAGGGCTTCAGTGACAGCTGCTGGCTGCTGGAGGTGGAATGCTCTGGCATTTCCATTTGGGAGCTGCAGTGCTGGAGATCACAGACTGGGATGAGAAAAATCTTGTGAGGTTCAGCAAAAAGCCATTACTGTCCTGCTGGGCGCTTCCCGAGCACTTCCCATTTCCCCACAGAGTGCCTTCAGTTACTCTGTGTGATGCCTTCGTGTGTCAAACACATCTCCATCCATCCCAGGAGACGAAATGGTCCAGCCATGCCCACCACACTGGTGGGGCGCCTGGGGGACACTGCCCCAGGTCAGCACAACTCCCCTGGGGGCCACCAGCCACAGTGGCGTCCTGCAATGGTAATGGAGCAAAACGGTTCCCTGTGCCTTTGGAAAGGGAACGTGACACCTCTCCCTTGCCAGGAGTCAACAGGAGGCTCTGGAATCGTGGTGATCCCCGCAGAGATCCGATTTCGGGACTGTTTAGGCAAGAGTCATCTGTTACAAGGTTATTAAGAAGCTAATGTGGGAGTGCACATAAATTAGGCAGGATTGACTATTGTCCTTGGAAATTAGGGAGCATTTGAACATACTCAGGCATTGCAAAAGAGCCTGGAGGCAGTTTCAGAGGTTTTGAAAAATCCTTTCAGATTCAGCAGCGGGAGAAGCAGCTGCTGGGGGAAGGTGCCAGTGGATCCTGTTGGGGCACAGTCAGCAGAGCCAGTTTTTAATCCAGCCTCCAGCTGGGACCAGCAGCCTCTCCCCGTGGGTGTTGGTTTTGGCTGGGGCAGGGTTAGTTTTCCTCACAGAGGCCAGTGTTTGAGGTTGGATGGGGGTGGAGAGCATTTTCTCTCAGTAGCTGGTTCTTAGTTGCTGGCTGGGGTTAAGCCATGACCCCGAGCTGTCCTGCACCACGGCAGCACCAACCTCTCCCTGCTGCACAGACCCTGATTTGGGCACTTGTGCATCGTGTGGAGAGGGATGGACATCTCCGGGGACTTGGAGCTTTGCATTTACTCTGTGTATTGCCCAGGTCTCACCTTAAGCAGGTGCAATCAATGTGCTTGTGCCAGACAAACAGGGTCTCTCAGAGTGGCTGTGTTTGTTTCTTGCAGATGTTCCCCATCGTTGACTTCTGGAACCAGAGATCCCCCTGGAGCCACAGAGCAGCACTCGCCACCTCCTCCTGCACCCTGCAGCAGGTGAGGGGATGTCCTGCTGCCCACCCTGCTCCAGGGCTGCCTCCTGGGGGTGATTGGTGAGCTCGGGTAAGCATAACAAGATGTTGAGAACAGTCACTGATTACATTTTTTATTTAGATTTTAGATGTTTAGCAAATGAAAAAGAAATTCTAATTATCAAAGAAATCTCAATTACCAAGTGAAATACCAGCAAAATAATTTTTTAGACATGCACTGAAAGATGAAAGTGACTGGGGCTATTATTGTTCCTTTTGCATTTTCAGAGCCCAGGCAGACATTATTTATTACCACTATTTTTATCATAGTAGTTAATTTTGAATAAACATTAGGATTCTACTCCATCTGATCCTCCCTGGAGTGTTGCAATCTCTGTTGCTGCTGCTCTGTGATTGCAGATGCGAGAGCTCAGCTAGAACATACCGTCTTCACACACAGCAAAGAGAAGGTTTCACAGGAAAAATGCCAGTAAACCAAAAGACCAAAAAATAAAACCCCTAAGTGAGACAGTTTGATTTTTCCATGTGGTCTGTCAAAACCAACTCTGGCAATTTCTGCTTCCACTTAACTGCAGGCTCCGAGGTCCCCTCCTTGGTGCCGAGGGCAGTCTGGAGCATCCTGGGTCTCCAAGGGGAGCAGGTGCTGACACCTCCTGTCCCTGCCCAGACCCGGCTCCGTGTGGGGCTCCTGCCTGCCTCACCTGTGGATTTTCACCCCTCCCTTCGTTGCTGGCTGAAGATCTTCTGATCAATAATCAGCATCTTTTGGAGAGAGCTGGGGGGTGGTTCTCTCCTTCTTTTTTTGGCAAACCCTTGGCTCCCAAACTTTGAGTCTGGAGCATGAGGGGTGGGGGGCAGGTTTTCCTAAACAGCAAAAGATGCCCCTGTAAAGTTGTTTCTTCCCACACACACCTATGGGTGTGCAGGGATTTGTATGTGTGGGCTTACAGACAGGCCTGGGGCTGGCCTGTGGGGCTTGGTCTTGTTTGGGCATTAAACCTTCAACCTTGTAGTCCTGTTTGAAGGGTATAAGTGGCAGCCCCTCCTGCCCCCTCCCTGAGCCCCTGCCCCTGGGCACTGGACCTGCAGAGACACCTGAGCAGCAGGTCTGGCTTGGTGCACCTGCAGAGGGAGAATTGTTGAGAACAGCAGCAGAGAGTTGAAAGAGGCTCCCATGGGTCCGGCAGTGAGGGCTGCTGGGGAGGTAAGAGAGTGAGGGGTGGTGGGGGGATAAGGGAGTGAGGGCTGGTGGGGAGATAAGGGAGTGAGGGGTGTTCTGCTCCGGGCACAGGGGCAGGGACAGCAGCGGTGGCCAGGCTGAATCCCAGGACCCTGTCCTGTCCCACAGGGACCAGGCCAGCAGTGAAATGCAGCTTGCAGCCATCCCACAGGCAGGGCCCCCTCCCCTGTGGAGGGCTGGACCGGAGGCTGTCAGAGGGTACCTTGGCCATTCGGGATGACCACACAACACCAGCAGGGCAGAGAGGAAAAATGGGGAGGTTTTCTCCCAGCCACCAACAGCGAGGGCCCAGACAGTTTGGATAAGCTTTCAAAGCTATCCAAATAACCTAAATAATCATCAGGCCAGATTCCTGCTGGCCCCAGCAGTTGCTAGTGGTTGTTCCGAAACAAATACAAACCCAATTCGCTCTCACAGACTCGTTCTTGAAGCACGAGATAAACTTCATCCTCTCCAGGGCTGCTGCCAGAGGCCAAGCAGTGACCCTTCAAAGAGCCCCGCGACCCTGCCTGGGGCTGGGGGTCCCCTGCCCGAGGTGTCCCTGGGCCATCCCTGCAGGAGCCATCTCGGGGCCTCAAAGCTGTTCCCGTGCTGGGGAGAGGCTGTGGCCCCCCGAGTCTTACCTGGGCACAGGTGGGGGGCTGCAGGCAGTGGTACCATCACCCCTCCTCATGCTCCTCCTCGTGCCAAACCATCACCCAGAGCATCCTGGCATGAAGGCACACATGGAAATGAGGAACTGGCACCCAGAGCCACCCAGAGCCGTGTGTCACCTCCCTGGTGCCCTCTGTGGGGTGGGAGTCCGGCCGTTCCTGGCAGATTTTAATAGAACTATATTTAGATGAAAAATAAATACATTCTTGGCTTGCACACACTCCTTGATGCCTGATGAATGAGCAGGAGCTCTTTCACAGGAAACTCTCGCATTCCTGGGGCTCTGCTGGGCGCAGGGAGCGGGGCCCTGCCAGCCTGGGCTCGGTGTCGTCACTGCAGAGAGCACTGGCCATGGCTGTTATTAATAGCTGCACTCTGCATTTATTATTAGTGCTGCATGGGAATGGGGGGAGCAGCTTGGGGATGCTGCCATCCTCAGCCTGTGTGTTTGTGAGGGCAGAGAGACCCTGCCTGAGCTGGACTGGCACTGATACTGCGTGGGAACAGGACCTGGCTGTGGCCAGTTCCAGCCATGTCTTCCCAGCACCATGACCAGAGATGCTCGGGGCCTTGGTTAGTTCCTAAATCTCTCCTTAAGGACTTGCTGCCCAGGAATTCCCACAGTGAGGTCCTGAGCACACCCACCCCCTGTGTCTGTACAGCTGCCAGGGGTACAGATGCCGCCGAGGCAGCTGCAGCTGGGGCACAGCTGTGGCTCTGATTAAATTGGCTGTTATTCCAGTCCTCCAGAGTCTGAGTAACCCCTTGGTGAGAACCCATCTCACCTCTGTGTCCAAAGGAACAGATTCTGCTGGGTGAGTCCAAACCTTCCCTCACTGCCCCCCTGGACCTGGGCCTTGGTGGGGGGGTTTATAAATCAAGTTCAGTCTTTTGACACTGCAGCCCCTAAATTAAATTTAATCCAATAAACATGAAAACCTGGCAATGTCTGTGCTGTCAGCTCAGCCCCTCCTGCTCTGGGCCTCAGGGGAGTGCAGCGTGGCAGAGGGGAGGTGGGCAGATTCCCAGTGGGTTTGGGTGGGCTACCCCTGTGGAATTCTCGGCGGCTCCATCCTTCCCCAGGTGCTGAGCACATCAGGATACCCCAAAGAGCTCCTCCCTGCCGGCAGGGATGGAGCCTTGCACGGAAGCCCAGCAGCTTCCCAGTGTCTTCCAGCAGAGCCTGCTCCAGCCCTGGAGCCGGTGTAGGATCCACATCCCTTCCCCCTTCCTCAGCTCAGTCCAGCTTCCTCCCTGTGATTGGCTTCAAGCCCCTTTAAAATCACATTTCTTCAATTGCCCAGAACAGGTTCATTGCTCTACATTGAAAAGCCAAAATCAAGTTGAAGGAACTCCTCAAAAAACTGTCTCTTCCTAGGAAAAAAATTCTCATGGCATTACTGTGTCCATCTCTCCCAGCACTGGGATCCTTCCCACGCTGACCTCCAGCCCTGCCTGCATTTGGGCAGGAAAGAGCTCTGACTTAGGCTGATTTTCTCTCCTCTTTCCAGGTCCTGAAGGGATTTTTCCAGCATTGGGACTGCGCGAGCTCTGGGCTCTCAACATGGTAAAATCATCCCTGTGTCCTGTGCTTGCTGGTCATCACTCCAACTCCCATTTTAGGATATATCCTCCCTAAATTGCTGCCTTATTTGGCCTTTCCCTCTGTGATTCCGGTGACATCATCCCCCAGGCAGTCGGTTCCAGGGCCATCACCCGGTGGGACCCCTGAGGAGCTGCTGTGGGGGGAGGATGGGGCACGGGGTCCCCCCCAGAGGGACCTGGGGACAGCGTGGGCCCGGAGTGCAGCGCAGGGGTTGGGTTTGGAAAGGAGCTCTGAGCTTCCCTCCGCAGGACAGGCTCTGGCTCTGCGGCTGGCACCTGGCCCGGGGGCAACATCGGCATCCTGCCTGGGCACCAGGGTGTGTTTGAGGGCCGCCTGTCCCCAGGCCACCCACCGAGCCTGTCACTCGTGTCTCTGTCCCCACGGGTGCAGTGGCTGCGCGGGGCGTGGGGATGAGGGAACGTGTGACAGTTACACCAGGGTCCTGACTGCCACTGATTCACCCCTGGGAATGGAACTGCCACCACAGCCCTGCCCCTGGCACCAGTGGGGTTCTTCTCCGTGCCCGTGCTCCCGTCCGAGGATGATGTGGGAGGACCAGCCCATTTCCCTGAGATACTTTGGGACAAATGCCTTCATTCCCCCACTCTAGAAATTCACAGCCCAACTCATCTCCTTTTGGCTGAAACCCTGCCATAAAAAACTTCTGTGCCAAGAGCTAATCAGAAATAAAAAGACTGATTTTGAAAAAATCAGATGAAGGGGATATTTCTGGGTTAGGGATATTTCCTGATTGCATAAACTCAAACCAAGCTAAACTCGCATAGTAACGGTTCTTCAGAGATAAACCAATTAATTTTGCTACATTTAAGAATGAATCTGAGTCATTTTGTCACCAGAAGTGGTACTGCCAGCTCATGCTGCTTGTATTTCTGGGGATAGAATGGCTGAGGAATGCCGAGTTTTGTATGTCCATCGGCTGGACCAGGACAGGGCCCACATTTTCCAGGGTAAGCTGCTCTGGGAACCAATTCATAATGAGAAGAGAATTTTATATATTTAGAATTAATTTAGAACTAATTAATTAAATTTAGAATGTTATATATTATTTTTATTTCTATCTTTCTATACTATTTATGTGGAAAACCATAACAAAAATCTCTATTTGAGGCAAGATTCATGAACCAGCAGCAGGAATTGTGCTCATCCCTTTGGTGACTCTATGGGAGTTGGAGTCCCCTTGACTTCTTGCATCTATCTTTGACATGGAGCCACTCAGATGGTGCAGACATCAGCTGGCCACACTTGTCCTGCTCTATCGAAAACAAGGAAATGACTCTTCCATGTGGGAAGGGAAGGGAAGGGAAGAAGGCGCTACAAGGGTACAGAAGACTGCAAGGGTTGTAATCGTTTAGGCACTAAGAACATATGAAATAAATTCAATTTCATTCTAGGATTAAGGAGGAAAATCTAGGGAGGCTCTGAGACAAATCTGAGACCATGTGAGAGCTGCAGTTAATTGGAGTGTCTCAGATGTGTTCTTTCTTAACCGTTTGGAATTTGTTTTCCCAGAGCTGGGATCTCTTTTGGAGAGTTGTGGCTGGGGCTCACACACATCACTTTGAATCCGATATTTCAGAACTAGCTGGGGTTTCACATCCAGCTGCAGCTGAATGCAGTGCCAGGATATGTGGATTGCTGTCAGCCTTTCATTTCCACAACGGTTTTCTGCGTTATCTCTTCCTTTCCAGCTCTGCACCAGCTCATTCCCAGTGGAACAGGCATGGAATTCCGCGGTGCCTGTGATGCTGAGCACACGGAATGCCAAGGTGCCCCCAAGCTGAGGGGGCAGCAGCTCAGCCCTGGGCTGGGAGGGCACCACGTGCAGCTGTGCTATGGCTGAGCCAGATGTTTCACCAGGGGCTCAGCAGATTCCTCCGCAGCGCCACTCAGAGATGGATACTGGCCCTGCACATGGGCCCAACCAGCTGAATGAGACAAGGGCCAGGGAATAAAGGTCTCTTTTATAAAAGAAAGCCATTAATGCCTTGCCAAGACCTTCCCTTGAGACGGTCTAAATAAATTTCCCTGGATTGCCGGCGCTTGCAGAGCAGCTCTGTGAGTGAGAGGGGCCTCGGGGCCACTCAGCTGGGAGGCACCCGCCTGCTGGGTGTGCAGCTCTGCATTCACTTGGGCAAGAAAGGTCATTTTTCAAATCCAAGGAAAACTTGTTGCAGCAATTTTTCTTTTCTGGTGGCTTTACAGGGACTAAACATATGACACATGAATAACAAGTGGCTTTTAATTAATTAATCTTGATAAACTGACTGTGCCTAATGGTGGTGGTGGGGTTTTCACAAAGTTCCTTGGCTTTGGGACGGACCTTCCTGCAGCTGGAAGACCACAGGGTTGTGACAGGCAGCTTTGGTGGTGCCACTGTGGCAGGGGAGAGGAGGATCCAGGAATCACAGAATAGTTTCGGTCAGAAAGGACCTTAAAGCTCATCTTGGTGTGGAGTTTTAGCCCCTTTTATGAGGGGAAAACAGCCAAGCAGCTCTCACTGTGCTTCCTGCAGCCCCTGCACACATGCTTATGCCACAAACTGAAATTAAACATTTTGTTCCTCCACCTGTAATTCCCCAGCACTTCCTGCAGCCACAGGAGCTGCAGCTGTAGGGGCTGTGTGTGGGACAGACACAGCCTGGGCTCGGGGTTCTTTTTCTGTAGGTGTCTCCAGGCCTTTCAGTGCCAAACCGCAGCTCCTGGTGAGTGCCCCCAAACTGGGAGGACAGGACCCAAACCGGGGGGACAGGACCCAAACTGGGGGCACAGCATGGGCCCTGCCCTGCGGCTCAGGGTGTGCTGCCACAGGGGACATGGCTGGGGCCACTGGTGCTCTGGGGCTGTGAGAAAACCCTCCTCTTTTCCCCAGACTCGCAGCCAGGCTCCTCTCCTTGGGACATGAGGGAGTCCAGCCAGATTTCATACTACATTATCAGGACTGGTATACCATGACCACCACATTCTGCCTTTTCCAGCCTTTTCTGCAGGGTGCTAATATGAGGAATGACAGACTCAACTGCAGAGGTGAACAGCTGGAGGGCTTCCTCACCCTTCAGTGCTGCTTGAAGACCAGTGCAGCCCCATGAATATTCAGAGCACAGCTCTCAACCTCAGGCTCCTTCTTTATTTTTGAGAGAGAAAAAACCCAGTATTTGCAGAGCCACTCTCCTAATATTTTGCCTGACCAGCTTAATTGTTTTTCTCCTCAGCCCTTAACGGTTGCTGCTCTGCTCAGGCATTCCTGCTGCAGATATTAATGTGTGTTTTGTTTAAATCCCAAGCGCCAGTGTCAAGCCCCGTGCCCTGCACAGCGGGAGGGGAGCCAGGCAGCACCTCGCAGGTTGGACAGGGCTGGGGCACAGCCAGGGCCTGCAGCTGAGCTGAGGAACGCTGGTTGTATTTTAACACTGTCCAAATATTAGCTCTGCCCAGAGGATGTGGAGGTGTTTCCTTGTCACGCCAGCAGCCGGAACAGCCCCGGCCGCTGCCAGGCGCGGCATCTCCGAGACACCTCTTTAAACGCTCGCCTTGGCTGGAAACTCTGCAAGGAAAGGCAGGAGAGCCTCTGGGACAGCGGTGACTTTACTGGACAGGCTTCTGCTGCCACCCCTGGGACACCACTGCCACATGGTGTCACTGGCTCCGGGAGCGGCTGGGCTGGTCGGGGGCCGGGCACGGACACAGGGCAGCGTTTAGGGCCTGGCCTTGCAGCAATCCTTCTTTGGAGACACAATAAATACAGTTCCTGTTGTTCTGCTTTGCTCCAGGTGATGTTAGCCTTCCTTGTTACACAGAGCCTTACTATTTGTAGGTTGAAAAATGTGAATTTGTGTCATTTAGAGAGGATGCCCCACTTTCCAGGGAATTTTTCAAGAGTTTGAGTACCCGGAGGGGTAAACACCAAATGGGAGGGGCGCCCAGTGCCTTTGCAGCAGCTCAAACCTCAGCTTTGGTGGGGGGCTGCTGGCCAGGCTCCAGCACCACTGAATGAAACTAAAGAGGGAACAAACTGACCCCCAGGAAATCAGCTCCCAAGGAGCTCCCGGTGATTTCGGAAGCCACACCAGCTCCAGTCTGGAGCAGCGTTTGCCCACCATGGCCCACCAAGGATGCCCTTGTAGAGGCACATCTGTCACAAGAGAAGCCCCTTGACTGTTTTAACAAACTGAAAATTACAAATACCTTACCCTTTGAGATTTACGTTTCCCCATAAGGGCAAAATGTAGACAAACGAATGTTTACAGCTGAAAGCAACCAGTGAGGAGAGGGCTGCTGGCATCAGCTGTGCCTGGCCATCTGTGCCATGTCCTTGGCTCCACGCTGCAGCCACCACCCAGGGGACAGGGCAGAGGCTCAGATTTCCACACAGGCATCTGGCCAGCAGGTTGGCATTAAACATTTTGGGCTGGTTTTGAACCCCATCCCATTTTCAGCCCTGACCATCTGTTTGCAACCGAGACACAATGGGCTGGCAAAGCACCAGCCTTGAGTGGCAGCGATGAAGGGAGGAGTCCAAGGACCCACAGCAGATGGGTTTGGTTGGAACAGGGAGCTCCTGGTCATTCCAGGGCTCTGATAAAGGGGGTTTTCCAAGGCCTGATGATGGCCTGGGGCAATGAGCCCCTGGGTATTCAGGGCTGCCCACAGGCTCTACAGAGAGCCCATGGCCTCCCCTCGCAGCCAGGGGAATGCAGCCACCACATCTGGGCAGGAACCCAGCCCCTCGCTGCGAGAGTGGCATTTACAGGGCCCTTCTTGTTTGGGCTGCTCTCTGCAAAAACTCACACCAGGCTGCTGCAGAGAGAGCTTTTCCTGGTGCTTCTGCCCGAATCCCAGAAACCTCCAGTGCTGCCAGCTCCTTCAGCTACCCCAGCCCTGCTCCAAGGGACATGGTGGAGTCGCTGTCCCTGGAAGGGTTCAGAAAATGCCCTGGAGTGGCACTGCACGACAGGCTTCACTGGGTGTGGTGGGATCTCACTCCAAACCCCTGCCAGGGGCACGGCTGCTGCCCATCTACTTTATTACAACACGGACATGCAAGAACATCAGTCAGGGCCTGCAGCTGAGCTGAGGAACGCTGGTTGTATTTTCATGTTCCTGGGGGAAAGCACCGTAGGATGAGCCCTGTGCCCCAGGGCTGCTGGAGATGCCGAAATCAGGCAAAATCTACCAAACCATCACTGTGGAGAGGGGGATTTTTTTGGTGATTTGGCTGAAGAAAGGGAGTTGAAAAGTAAATAAAAGCCCAAATTAGATTAATATAAACATAACTTCACTTTTTACACAGTCATATAGCACAGCCATATAGGCTTTCTTTAGCTCTGCCCTAAGTAGCAGCTGCTGCAGGTCTCAGGAAGTTTCCCCTGAAACACACCAGCACTTCATGAATACTTGCTTTTTCACCTCTAAATTTTTCTCTCTGGGGCTTTTAAGCAAGTTTTATTGTAGTGTTTATACAGCCACCTCACTCTGCCTTTGGTTTATGTTTTTCTTGCCTGCAGCCACTGAATTTTGAGCTTTATTAGTTATAGGTACCTGAAATCATATTTTTTTTAAGAATTGAGGGCCTAATAAAACCCCTTAAAAGTTTCTGTTTAAGGCAATTGTTCTCCACCCCAGGATCAGGTTCCTACTGAGTTATACCCAGGATCAGCAACTTCTCTATGGCTGTTTGTTACCACCAAGGTAAATAACAAGAATCCCATCCACTCCAATAAATCAGGCCTGCATCAATTCATTGGAGAAGTATCCAAGCAAAGAGTTGGTTTTGGGAACAAGCTGTAAAGGAGAAGACTGACTGCTTTTCTTGCCTGGCATGATGCAAACCAGAGCCCGAGCACCTTCAGCCCAAACCCCCACCCTGGGGCTCTGCTCTCACGCCCAAAGCCAGGCACTGCAGGGAAACACAGACCACTGCAGTTTTCTCCTCATTTAAGCATTTTCTGCACAGTTCCAGAAGCACAGGGGGTGCAGAGCTGGCTCCAGGCTCCCAACACCATCTGTGCCCCACAAATCCCTCCTGCTACCCACCGACCTCTGAGGACAGGGCTCCTTCCACATGGGTCCAGTGCTAATCAATCAGTCAATCAGTCAATCAATCCATCCATCAATCAATCAATCTCACACCTCTCTTTCTCCTGGCTGCCTGGAGAGACCTGTGTGGGGCAGTGGTGGCAGTGAGCCCTGCTGTGAGATGCCACCTGTGTTCCTCTGGTGGGTCCCTCTGGTGACCCCTGGCCTTGGAGGGGCAGCTCTCTAACAGTGAGTTACTGTCCTCCTGTCACTGGGACTGGGAGCTTTCTCTTATTCCTAGGAGCTGAGAAACTGAATTTCAAGTTTAATTGTTCGTTTTGGCCTGAATATGACAAATGTACCCAAGGACCCAGCAGTGACCGAGGGGCTCCCCCCAGCCTTCCCTCCCTCCCTGGGGTGTGTAACAGCATCACTCCAGCCACTGCTCATTTGTGAATGGTTTCCTCCCTGCCCCAGCTCAGGTGCAGAGCACAGGCACCCCCCTGGCTGAGGCCAGCTCCTCCTCTGCTCCCAGGGGACAGAGGCCCCAGGTGGGGATGACCCCAGTGTCGAGGGGGGGGTGTGGGGAGGGAGGTGACCCCCACGCAGCCACTGCCTTTCAACAGCCCCTGCCTCTCCCCGGTTCAATCTCCACACCACTGACAGAGGGGGCCTTTCTCTTCCTTGAATATTTCTGAAAAAAAAAGGGGGGGGGGACCATAAACGAGACAGCACTGCAAATATTTGCAGATTCAGAGCAGTTAAGCTCTGAAAAACTTCAGCTTGCAAAACTTCTGCTGAAATGTGGCTTCAGCCCAGGCAGTGGTTATTTCTCTGTGAGGAGGCTCTGCTCTCCCTTCTCTCCCACCCTTGCTCCTGGCTGGGTTGGCAGTGGGGGAGCAGGTGAAGGATTTTTGTATCCAGAAATACTTTATTTAAAGTTTTAGGAACATTTAAATCCATTCTCAGTTGTATTTAGAACAACTATACAGCATGTTTGAGTTTAAACTGGAGCTGGATGTTCACACAGGAGGCACAAATTCCCTGTGCTCGCCTGCCCTGGTCATTGACAGGACATGAAGGGCTTTGTCCTTTGCAGCCCCACAAGTTAAAACACTGCCCTTGCTGGGGGGAAGATCAGCTCATGCCTACCCCAAATTCCCAAATTAGTGTTCTAATATCAATACTAAAGGCTCCCACATGTTTTGAGCTGTTTGATGTATTAATTTCACGCTTTTGCTCCCGACACTGGAGAGGCACAGGATCCTGCTAAGCTGTTTAATTGCAGTAAATTTCATTAGCAGATGGTGTTTTATGAGCTGCAAGAATACCTGCAAGGCTTGAGCAGGTGCCAGCAGTCCCAAAGGCCTGAAGCGAGTCAGTGTGTGCTGGAACAGGGACTTGTGAGCATTACAGTTTACAGATCACAAAATCCAAACTCACAACATGCTGCAGTGGGCTGCCACTGTCCCTTGTCCAGTCCCTCTCCAGCTCTCCTGGAGCCCCTTTAGGTTCTGGATGTCAGGTTAGGTATCTGTAAGGTCTCCCTGGAGTCTTTCATTGTGCATAAAGTGAACTTGACCCCTCTCCAGTCAGAGACCACCCCAGGGCAGGGAGGATGACCCAGCCCTGTCCTCACAGCCCTCAGGAGCACTGGGGAAGAGGAGAGGGACAGCCCAGTGCTCCCCCCACACCCCTCCTCTCCCCGTGCCTCTGCTCTGACATTTGCCTGAGCTCCCACGCGCATTCCTCTGCAGCAAAGAACCACCTCTTCTCCACTGCCACCCGCTGAGTCTGGGCTGGCTTTTAACTCTGGCTGGGGTGGAAGGGGATCCCCTTTTCCCCCACAGCTCCCCAGGCAGGGGAGAGGAGAGGGTAACCCACGAAAACAGGGTTCTACTGGAATATGCCACCTCTGAAGTGTTCACATGCACATGTGGGTCCCCAAATGCAGCAGAAGTGCCACCCATGGTGGCTGGGAGAGACCCCACCCCTGTCTGCACCTCAGCATCTCCCCACAGAGGGCACCCAGTGTCCCCAGGAGCATCACCACTCACAGTGGCTGTGACAGGGCTGCTCCACGACAGGAAGCACCAGGGGTGGCTGTGTCCCTCATGGGGCTCAGCTGCCCCAGCACAGCCATGTGTTTGTCCCACTCCCCAGCTGTGCAGGGGGCCCTGAGGCACGTCCACAGCTCACCTGCTCCAGCCCTGCAGCAGGTCCTGCTTCATCCAGCTCTCATCTCCAAGTTATTTCAACAGAAGCGAGCAAACACCCACCAAACGGAGCAGGCCCTGAGGAGAAACCAGAGCCTGCTGAGCAGAAAGAGCCCCAGCAGCTGTGAGCTCTGGGGACACTCACCTTGGCAAGAAAATATTCCAGTTCTCTGGCAAATCATGGAGACACTCAGTATAACAAAACAGACTGAGAAGAGGCACCTGCCAGCCTGGACTACCTGCTATTTCAGTGAGTACCAGAAGCATCACTTCATGTAGGGAACAAATGTGATCTGCAGGGACTCAGTGCCAGAGCCTGGGATAGTGCCATTGCCACCAGACCCAAGAGGTGGCAGAGCTGCAGGGCACGGAAGGAGCAGGGCAGGGCCTGGGGCAAGGTAGAGCTCTGTGGCACTTGGAAAAAAGTGCCATTGCAGCATCTCAGGGACACACATACACACTCTGCCCCCAAGACAGCTGAGGCTGTAAAGCTGTTTTCCACAAAATTCTTTACATTCCAGTTTCAGGGCAGCAGCTCCACGGGCAGAGCTGCGCCCTGCCCCTTTCACCAGGGTGAACCTCCTGCCCTGTGTGCCCACTCCTTGGTTTTGCATCACTGCTCAGGACAAAGCCCCAGGTGCGTGTGGCTGCAATTTTATATCATTAGCTTTCAGCAAGCTGATCAAATTCCTCAAACCCACTGCCTTGGCGCAGTGGCAGCAGCCTGTTAGCCTAATTCCAGTAAGGATTTAAAAACCACAAACACCCCTTGTTTTTGACCACAGCCGTAGGTTTAGTATGCCAGAAGTTACTGTTGAGATGTGTTATTTGCAAAAGGCTATTGCAAGATCTTACTCATAAGAAGGCTGGACAGACTTGATACAAACCAGCACAGCACAGCCCCTCCATTCCAGTTCCTCCTGGCCAGGTACACTGCACACCTCCCACCCGAGGCCACAAGGGCTCCCTGTCAGATCCAAGGGAACCCAAGGAAATGCACTCCTCAGGCTGTGCTGGATGCAAAGGGACATGGAGCTGCTTGCAAGTGAATAGTCAGACTCTTAAATTTTTTAACCTTCTCCTTCTGCTGTATTTCCAAATGCCCCCAGTCCTGGTGGAAGCTTGGGGAGCCGGCAGGGCCCCGGCTGCCCCAGCTCAGACCCTGCTCTGGCTGCAGGTGGTGCACAGGAGGCTGGCGTTGGCCAGGGCGAAGGGTTTGCCCGTCAGCAGCGTCTCACACTCCAGGCAGGCAAAGTGCTTCTTGTGCCAGGCCAGCCCTTCCACCTGCTGGTAGTCCTCCGAGAAGATGATCTACAGGACAGACAGACAGACAGACAACTGCTTATTTACACCATCACACCAAGCTGGAGGGTGGCTGGAGCAAGGAGAACCGGCCCCATACCTCTCACCAAGCAGGTCAGGCTTTGGGAATGGGTACATAAAATAATCACAGGATGGTTTGGGTTGGCAGGGACCTGTGAAGGTCACCTTGTTCCAACCCCCTGTGCCAACCACTAGACCAGGTTGCTCAGAAGCCCTGATTGAGCCTGGTACTGGCAGAAGCAGAGGGCTGGGTTCCCACCTGGCACTGGTGGGATCAGAGGGTCTCCAGCTGGTCCCCACCCTGGCACAGGGGGGGATCACAGGGACCCAGGGGGATCACAGGGATTCTGGTCAGTCCCCACGCTGGCACAGGGGGGATCGCAGCTCTCGGCCGGTCCCTACCTCGTCGCAGCCGGCGCAGCGGGGCCGGAGGCTCTCACAGTAGTGGCGCCCGCACCAGGCGGCCCCGCTCTTCCAGAAGTAGATGAGGTCGACGAGGGGCTCGGCGCAGCGGCAGCACACGAAGCAGGCCGGGTGCCACTGCCGGGAGTAGCCGGCGCGGTCGGCGTAGACCACGGGGCAGTCCCCGGGCAGCTGCTGCTTGCAGGTCTCGCAGCGCTGCGGGAGAGAGGCAGCGGTCAGTGGGGCTGGGCAGCAGCGGGGCGGTCCGTGAGCCCACCACCAGAGCCCGGCAGCCAGGGGGAAGGCTCCTGGGGAGGATATGTATGAGCACCATGGGCACAGGTGCTGAACAGCTTTTTTTTGATGGGCCTTTGGGACCCCCCCCCCCAAAATAAAACCTTTACCAAAATCCAAATGTTCCTGAAGAAAAAGTTAAGAATTCCTACAGCGCAGGAGTGTAGCACATCAAAGATGTAATTTTGAAGAGAGATCAGGAACTTAGGTCTTTTCTCAGTGTTTTCTGTCTGTGCCTAACTCAGTTGTCACTCCACAGAATTCAGCGCTTTCCATTTCTAGCAGGCCAAAGAACCAGAATTAGACGTGGTTAATCTCAAGATTAATGGCATCCGTGCACATTACACACGAGACCAACTGGGCTTGCTCTTTATCTGTGCCTGCAGAGCAATCCTGTGATTAGTGAAGAGCCAGCTTTACAGTTCCACTCAGAGACTGGCAGGATGTTGTTCCAGTTCCTACTGAAGCTGGATAGTCCAGGTCAGGGCAAGAGCTTCTGAGCCTGGGCTTTGTCACTCCCTACAAGAAACTCCCTTCAGCGGCAGCTGGAATGTCATCCAGCAGAGCCTTGCCTGGATTTCTACCAGCAGTCCTGCAGCAGCCTGGGCGAGGCAGTGGGAGCAGCCTGTGCATCACACAGGTTGTGGTTATGCTGCTGTGCCCATCAGAGAACTGGCACAGCAGTGTCCCCCTCCAGCATGCTCCAGGTGGTGCAGGGTTGGGGACTGGGAATGTCCCTGTGGTCAGATGATGGCTTACAAAAGCCCAGTTTGTAGCCCAGCAGCTTCTAACAGGTATAATAATAGAAGCACTGAATGGTTTGGGTTGGGAGGGACCTTAAAGATCACCCAGTTCTGACCCCCTCCATGGGCAGGGACACCTTCCACTTGCCCAGGTTGCTCAAGAGAAGAGGAGACACAAACCCGAGATTTCTCAGTAGAAAAGTAAAATAACAGTCCCTGAGCTGCAGGAGGACATCAGGGATGGGGCAGGGACAGAAAAGGGACAACTCCCACCGCTGCCAGCCCCTTGGCCTGGCTCACACAGGAGTGCTGGGACACTGCTCCTTGTACTGACTGAGCTTCCTTCCCCTCTTCCCTCCCATTCCACAGGGGAGGCCGTGGGGCATCTGCACCTCCAGGTGGCTTTTCTCTGTTTGGTCACTGATCTCTCCAGCAGCTCACAGGTTTCCCCATCACCTCCTCCCTCAGGAACTGCCCCACCGCCCTTGGCACAGTTCCACCTCGCTGATGGGCATCTCCCGTTTTCCTAGGAAATCCAGGCTGACAAGGAGAGGAGACAGAATGTTTCCTGGCTTGGCTGTTCTGTGCAGCTGAAAGGGGATCTGTGTGCTGACACTGCTCCTTCCACCACGGAGGGCTTCAGACACATTTCCAGGCGCTCCCAGCCCCACATCAGTGGAGGGGGAAACTCGGCACGGAGCGGGAGCTGAGGCGCTGCTGGTCTGGCTGAACAAGCACAGCACGGAGCAGCTGGCAGAGCTCTCACGGACAGAGGGGCACCGAGGGGTTCTGCACCCATCACACTGCACCGAGGTCTTTTCCCTGTGCCCCCAACAGCCCCCTGAGGCACCAGATTTGGGGTCAGCCCCAGAGCCAGACCCTGCAGCTGCCTCTGCTCCATCACCCCCAAGAAGCCACAGCCGCAGCAGCCCCAGCCCTGCTTATCTTGCAGGATCTAAAGCAAGAACAAACACAGCAGTTTCCAACCCTGAGCTCAAGTTTCTTGCCAACAAGAACTGTTAAAAAACCAACTTATTTTGCTGTTTCTTTCTATGGAAATTATTCACAGGAAAAAACTATTCACAGGGCTTTTCCCAAGCATTGTATAATCTCCATATCCTGATATTTACACACTACAAAGAAGTGATTCTTCAAATTTGAGCTGGGATTACAGCTTGGTGCTCCTGTTACATCTCCATCATGCAGGCAGAGGAGTGAAGACTTTATTAGCTGAATTACCAGACGTGTTGGCCAAAACGGTGTCCTGTTCTCTTCCCCATCTCCTGTTCTGCAGTGCCAGCTCCCAGGGAAGGAGCTCCCAGACACCACCAGCCTTCCCCTGAGCACTCCCTGCATCGCTGGCCTCAAGCTTTTGGGAACAATGACTAATTTGGATCAACTACCTCAGGATTTGATTTGATTCCAGTGCAGTGACTTGTAACACCAGAGTGTTCCTGGCTCTGGGGGGGGGGTAAGGATTTTGTGCTCTGTGGAGAACACCCAGCTTGTGGGACAGACTTGCAGCAGGGATGTGGAGGAAGATGAGGTCTGTGGTCAGCAGGGCCAGTGGCCCCAGTCCTTGCCAGGTCTGCCGTGCCCTGGGCTGCACAGTGTGGCTGTCCCAGGGGATCTGCCACTGCTGTGAAAGCTGCTCCATTTTTCAGCTGGTGCCTTGAGAGAAATGATGTTTCAAACTAAGGAGAATAACATCACAGTTATGTATTTATTTATTTGAAAGGACAAACTTGCAGTTTAACTAAACCCTCACTGCTAGGATGACTTATTGATATGTTTAAAGGAAACCTTCCTTTTTTGGCTATTTTTTATCTTAAAATTCAGTGTTTTGTTGCAATAGTGAAAATCTTTACTGTGCCACTGGATTCAAAGTCAGAAGTACATTAACAGACTATGGCAGAGGGGAGAAATTACCCAAAATGGGCTGAAAATTAAAACTGCTCTCAACATGCACAGCCTCAGTGAAGGAATGGCAGGAAAGAATCTCCTCTTAAAAACACTTGGACACCATTTGCTATTTCAGCTTTAAATCCTCTGCTGCAAGTCACCCTCACAAGGACCAGGACAAGGTATTTCCACTGACCATATTTTATGATAAGCATCTGTTCAGCAGCCACTCCAGAGAGCACTGGGGGAATATAAATCTAGAAGGGTGTTGAGGAATCTCAGTCATTTCCCTGTGGAAGTGTATTTGTATGCCCAGGGACACAGGGCAGCTGTTTACATTTCCCCAGAGCAATTACAGCCCTGGGAGCACGATCTCCATGTTCACAGCTCTGTGCTAATTTGACACAGCCTTCCCCTCCTGTCATTCGTGGTCTTTCTGGGCTGGAAGCCCACCTGGAAATCCTGACTCTCATCACAGAACCGTGAAGGTTGGAAAAGACCTCCGAGATCATCAAGTGTGGCTTTCAACCAAACCCCCCCACATACCCCAACCATATCATCCAGGGACACGTCATGGCCACCATTTCAGAGCTACCAGGAACCCAGAGCTCAAACCCATTCCTACAGCAAGAATTCCCTTACCTTGGTGGCTCAGCAAGGCCCTTGCTGCAGAGCAAGGGAGATGAGGAAGAGGAGAAGGGCCCTCGCCAGCCCCGTCAGATGGACCCTTCTGCTCAGCAGGGCTGGCTGGAGCAGAGGGTCCCTGCAGGCTCTGTCACAGGGCTGCTCCAAAGCACCTGCAGCAGGCACGGAGAACCCCCTGGGAGCAGGATGGGGACAAGGCAGCACAGATCACCCCGGCTGCTGTGATCTTCTGCCCCTCGGGTTGAGACCGAATCTATTCCCGTGTGCCCCGTCCCAGGCCCTCCCGCACTCACGTAGTGCCCGGCCGGGGCCGCGCTCTCCAGGGCCCCGTTGGGCGACTCGGGGGCTCTGCCGGGCTCGATGCTCTCGTCCTGCGGCTTCTCTTGCTCCTTCCTGCCGCCGCCCTGGCCCGGCAGCGCCACCTCCCCGACTCCCAGGGCCTCGGCCTTGTACTTCTTCACGAACTCCTCCATCAGCTTCTGCTCGCCCTCGGCGAGGCCGCGGCACTGCGCCGGGTCCTGGTCGTAGAGCGGGAGCTGCCGCGTCAGCCGCTGCCGGCGGTGGAAGGCACCGTCCGTGCCCGCCACGGGCTGCAGCTCCTTGGGGATCAGCTCCATGTACTGCATGGCCTGGGACAGGAGACACAGGATCAGCTCCATGTACTGCATGGCCTGGGACAGGAGAGAGGGATCAGCTCCATGTACTGCATGGCCTGGGACAGGAGAGAGGGATCAGCTCCATGTACTGCATGGCCTGGGACAGGAGAGAGGGATCAGCTCCATGTACTGCATGGCCTGGGACAGGAGACACGAGTCACACAAGTCCCCTGGGCTGCTGTGCCAGCCACCAGGGCTTGGCAGGGAGATGCTCCACTTGTGCAGTGGAGCAGCAGCAGCAAACAGGCCCTTCCCCTCCCTTCTCCCTCTGAGGCACCCACGGCTCAGAAATAAAAGGCTGGGCTGGCTTGGATGCCAGTGGTAGCCAGGCTGTTATAAATAATTTCATCCTCAGAAAACAGACTGGGCATTTCTATGGTGTTTTAGATTACTTTTTGTTTGATTGTTTTTTTAAAAACAAGACCCATTCCGCCCAGGAAAGCAGAACAGCACAGACAGACCTGCTTTGCACAAAAACCCCAGCACACCCTCCCTCGCTGGCACTACCATGATACTTTTCCATGAAATTTGACAACACAGCTGCTGAAAAGACTGAAAACCCATAAATATCACAGCCCATGAGCAGCTCTCTGTTGCCCTGTGCTGGGACAGGGAGAGCTGCAGGGAGCGAATCAAAGGCCACTCTGAGCACCCCGGAGCCCTGCAGGGCTGCGTGCACAGCATCCCACAGTGAAAGACCATCCTTTATCAATGAGCAAAATTATCATAATACAGGAAAAATTCAGATAGCAGCTAGATCTGTCACACCAACAGCCACCAATTCCACCTGACTGCTGATTTCACAGCAGAGGGAAGGTGTTTGGTCACTGGTGCCCTGTGACACAGAAAGGAAATGCCCAGAAACTGCCCAAAATAAAGTCTCTGACTTAAATGGCCACCACCTCAACAGCAGAGTGAGCCCATCTCAGTCTCAGGCTGGATTAGTGCTTGTGGTCCATGGGGGCTGCACAGTTAACTTCTCTTCTGGCAGGGAACAAGGGAAGGGAGTTTCCCACTCCGGCATTTTTCCTATTGTAGTGTGAAGAGCAATAGGGCGGCCAGTTGGCTCCCTGCCATTCCCTGTTAGACCAGCATCCAGCTGCATTAGATTTGCTTCTTACTGGGTCAGCACTTGAAAACTCAATCTGAAAAAAACTTAGCAAGAAGATTTAACTGTTTGTGGCACATTGACTGGCTCAGGCTGGGCTTTTCAACACAGACACGCTTTCACAGCACTGAACAACTCAGCACATCAGGAAAAACTTCCAAGTCACTTCCACCTTGGCTACTCTGAGCCAGAGAGCAGCACTGCCAGGCGGAATTCCAGACAGGAAACTTGGAACAGCAACAGATACTGATTTAATGGAAGCAGGGTTTCTTCCCCATGTCTTGGGGTGCAAGTTAAAATCACTGCACACTGGGATATGAGACATCAATGCTCAGTACATCGTGCCCCTGTGCAAAGGAGGGGCTGATGTCCAGTTTCCTGGGAAGGCTGTTGCCCTGTGGGAGAAGGTGGTGCTCGGGAACAGCTGGCTGGAGAGCTGCAGGGTGCTGGGGCAGCAATCTGGTGCACAAATGCCTTTCACAGAGGTGAGGAATCTTAATAGGAATGACAGGAGAAAGAGACAAGCATTCCCTGACAGCTCCTCCCAGGCTCACACAGGCACTGCCCCACAGCTGGAAAGGAAACAACTGAGCTCCATGTGTGTGGCAGGAACAGCAGGACAGCACAAGCTCCATCAGAGCAGTAACGTTGTGGGATCTCAGCAGGAGAAATCCTTAATCCACCCATGTGCCAAGACTGATGAACACTTACACCAGAGACAGAGCCAGCACAGGCACCTGGAGCCTCCTGCTCCACTCCACCCCCAGGATCCCCCTTCCCAATACAAAGGAAGAGTTTGTGCTGAGAGTGAGAAAAGCAAAGCCTCAAGGCTTTTTAAAAGGCTTCCTTAAAGCCTGCTCAGGGGCAGGTTTCACTGTCTGCCCAGACATGCAGTGGGATTTCACTCCCTGACCAAGGGAATGCTTACAGTTATAATTGCAGATGTCATAAAATGTGTGCAGAGAAAAGACTGGGGGGGTGGGGGGTGGGGTGGTGGGGAGAATCCAACCTGACACCAAAAACTGCCACGAAGAAAAAGAAAAAGTTACTACATCTGCTGCTATCACTTATTGTTACGGCCAATGCTTCATTATGCTGCCTGAGTGCAGGTAATTTTGAGGAAGAGTATTTTAGGTTTTCACTGTTCACTGCTGGATTTTGGAACTATTTTATGATCTGTTCTTTCTACTCTCCCCAAGGACCTGAGTATCTACTTCATGACTTCTGCAGGCACAGCTTAACGAGAACATGCTCTGAACTTCCTCCTATTATTGACCATCCACTTCAGCAAAACAAGGTTAAAAGCCATCCCAAATTTCCAGGCTGCCTTCAGGAGGAAGCCACTAGAGCGAGGCAGTTGTGCACTAACAGCTTTTTGGCCCAAATCCCTTTGAAACTATCCTGAGAGTGGCTGACATCCAACACTTCTCCTCGAAGTTTGTCAAGTTGATCTGCAAGCCAGAATTTATCAAGGTTGTCTCCAAAGCTCCTGCTTGTTGTTTACTTGAACCAAGATATATTCCAGCCTGTCCAGGCACTATAAAGAGATCAAAAGCTTTCATAAAGTTTTTGAACCTCCCCCATCAGGAGGGTGGGGCTAGGCTGGGGGTTTAGTTTTGCATCCAGCTCTTGGTACAGGACCATGCTCCCCATCTCCCCTTTCCACCCTGAGCTCTCTTATGAAACCTAAACAGAGATATTTTGTAGCCTCGGGGCTGCCCCTTTGCCAGCTGGAAGCTGCAGGATGGGGAGAACTGGGCTCCCCAGGGCTGCATTCTGGATCACCCCAAACACACACCCCCGGGAGGGTGGGCTCAGGGCCACGGAAGACAAAATCAGCCCGGGAGCCACAGAGTTTGGGCATCCTTTAGGGCAAGGGCCGAGCCTGCCCGAGGCACCACCAGCACCACGCTGCAGCCCACGGAACCCGGGCTCCTGATACCCCCAGGCTGGCAGCGTGCTCAGTGACCAGGCTGTGGAACAGTGCCACCATTGTTCTCCCCATCCCTCAGCAGCTCCCTGGTGGGAAGGGAAGGGAAGGGAAGGGAAGGGAAGGGCTGCCTGTGAGCACCTCAATGGAGGATCCCCAGCACACAGCTCACCCCCAGTCAGCCTGTCCGAGGCCTTCAGGGCAACTGGCTTTTCAGCCAAATTATCCACTCTGGCTATGGGGGCTGTGGCTACACTTTCACATCTGTATCCCCAATTCATCTTTAAAACAGTCTGGTTGTGTTTTCAGCAGCTTTCAGCTATTTCTTTAACAGCTTGCAGCTATTTGTTTCATTTGAGGAGCAGAAGCTTTTCACTGCCCACTCTTGACCATGGAATACAGAACAGTTTTATATCATGGCACAGTGAAAAGCCAGCTAAATGCCTTCCCGCAAGAAATGCTCTGCTGGCTCACACTTCCACACGCTGAAAACCACTTCCACCCCTTCCGACACAGCTGGTCCAGATGGAAACCAGGCATGGGAGGGAGGTGGAGCTGGGCTGGAGGCTTTGTTTTGGACCCGGCCCTCAAAACGGGGCCACACTACCCATCTCACCTTTTTACTCTGAATTCTCTTTGTAATTTTTTTTTTTTTGACCAAATTATGTTTAAACTGTAAGGAAAAAAATTCCAATCTCCAGAGGTGGATGTGAGAGTGGTTCTGCCAGCAGCAGCACTGGGCAGAGCTGCTGCCCACGCAGACAGGAGCTGCAGGCAGCAGCTCTCAGGCCCAGAGCTCAGCTCGCACGCCCTGGCACAAGGAGCCCTCCACTCCTCCTCCCGGGGGCAGGATCTGCACAAGGCTGCTGGAACAGGGATGGGCTGCTGCTGGTCTTCATCAAAGGGAGTGTGGGGGACCCGGAATGGGGCCTCTGAGCCCACTGCTCCAGGGAAGGGCCCCCCAGCAGTACAGGGATGCTCTCTGTGAGCAGCAGAAGAGGAGCCCTGAGGCACAGCCACCCAGCTGCCCCCCAGAAGCCTGACCCCTGACTGCTCCTCTGCTTGCCCAGCCCGGGAATCATTCTCACTTCTAGCCTGAGGCCTTGGAGAGGGCAGGGGCTGCACAGGGCTGCAGGACAGCAGGGATGGGATCCCTCCTCAGCCATGCTTTTATTGCAGATGAGCTTCACTGAAGAGTGAGCTTTCTAGTTGTAAAATCCGTTAAGACTTCTCCTAGAAATGTAAACAAACCTATAAAACCCAAAGGCATTCCAGCCCCCTCTTCTACCTACTCTGCTTATTTACACAGTTTTCCGAAACACAGAGTGCTCCGTGCATTTCTGCTCTCTGAGGCAACCCATGATTTACTGCTTTTCCCAGTAACTTTATTCCAGAGCCGAGTTGTGTTCCTGAGCCTGTACCCAGCCCGCTGTGGATCCCCTTACCAGCTTCTGGGCGAGCCCCGGGGGAGCCCACTCGTAGGTGATGGTGTCGAAGGTGGGGTCCTTGCCCGAGATGTTGGGGTTGGTGACGATCATGCGATTCCTCTTGTAGATGCGGACGCCGTCCCCACCCTTGAGGCGCGCCGTGAGCGTGGAGTACTTGGAGTCGGAGAGCAGGCGCCCGATCTTGCGGTCATCCTCCAGCTCCGAGCTCAGGCTGTGCTCCTCCTGGCTGCACTTGCACGACTTGCAGATCTTCCTGTGCCCGACAAGAGAGCAGCATCCCCGGGGCGTGAGCTGGGCCGTGGGGTCACACAAGGGCTCAGTCACCGGGCGCCAGCCTCTACCAAGGGTTAAACACAGCCCGGGCTTACAGCAGGGACAGAAGGCTCACTATGGAATGGGCTGGGCTGGAAGGGACCTTAAAGCCCACCCAGTGCCACCCCTGCCATGGCAGGGACACCTCCTACTGTCCCAGGCTGCTCCCAGCCCCAGTGTCCAGCCTGGCCTTGGGCACTGCCAGGGATCCAGGGGCAGCCCCAGCTGCTCTGGGCACCCTGTGCAAGGGCCTGCTCACCCTCCCAGGGAACAATGCCTTCCCAATATCCTGTCCATCCCTGCCCTCTGGCACTATAAAATCTGCTGCCTCCCACATGTGAGGAGCTGCTGCTTCCCCTGAACTTTGGAAACCCCTTCAAGAATCACTAAATTGGAGATTGGTCTCCTCACCAGACTCCAACAGCCCAGCATCAGCCTCGCCTATTTGAAGCTTTATGTGCCATTAAAAAAGTGACTGCTGGAAGGAACTGATGCTTAATTGACTCTAATTTGAACTATAATAGCTATAAATCACCCAGACAAGTATCTAAGGACACTCTGGTGGCCAGCACTGCCATCAAACTCTAATAGCAAAAGGGGCAAAGTAACTCTGACACAACCCCGAGCATTTCAGCAGGATCTTGGAGTGAGAATGAGTCCAACCAGACTTTAATGGAGTCAATAAAAAAAATTCTACTTGCACCAAATGATTGTTTTAAAGTTTGGATTTCACACAGCTGAGTTATCACAAGTGGGAGCACAGCTGGACCACAGCCTCCCTGCACCACCACCAGAGCCCACACAGCCCGGGGAGCTCCCCAGGAGCAAAGAGGAGCCCAGTGTTTGTGAGGCAGCTCAGAGGGCACCAATTCTCTTTTAATTACTGACACCTGGACATCTGCATTCCATTTTGAAGCCCCTTTGTTGTCCTGCTGGGGCAGGGAGCAGCACCTGCCCTGCCCCAAGCTGGGTACTGTATGGTCTGCTCCCACCAGCTGCTGCTATCGGGGGCTATTTACCCAAATTTGTATTTTTAAGAGGAAAAACTGGAAATAAAGTGTCAAATAACGAGATGTTCTGTCACTAAGCACGTTTCAGTCAGGATGCAGGACAGGACCAACGTTACCTCCAGGAGTGTGGCTCGAAGCCTGTGCACAGCCCTCTGCAGCGCAAACAAGGCACACCTCTCCCCATCTGTGGCTGGCTCCCCGACATCTGGAAAAGAGCAGGACACCAGGCTGGAGAGGCTTTATCCTCAGAGCCTACCTGAGACAGCACTGAGAGTGCATACTGTCCTTCAGACAGGGATTTCTTCAGCTGTTCCTTGTGTCCCATGAAGCCTCAAATGTCCCAAACACCATTTGGCCATATCCATGCAGCCCTGCTACGAGGTTATTTAAGGATGCTCAGGATGAAGGTTTTCACTTCAAAGGGAGGGAAGATGGAGGGGCTGGCACACCCAACTCAGTGAACCTGCCCACACAGTGGCCAGCCACCTTAACCTCATCCACAGAGACCTCAGGTCTCATTTAAAGGCCATTTTGATCCAGTTTATAGGGTTCGTATGTTGCACATGGATCTGTGCAAGTCAGAAGGTCAGGCAGTAGACATGGAGATGCTCTGCCATAACCTGATGCTACACTTGCTTTACTGCACCTTGGGCCTCCTCGGTCTTTCTCCAAGTGTATTTTGGGAATGTGGCATGTCTCCATGCCTGTGGCACTGGACTTCATGGATGGTTTCCACAGTGAACAGGAAATACAGTGGGGAAGTGCTCTGGGGAGGAGAGGTGGTGGTGGAGTGACATGGGAGGCTGTGCTGCCCTTTTTGCTGCTCACTGAAAACAGACAAAAGTCACTCATCTGTGGGTGTTTACTGCTGCAGAGACATCCTAATGACCTCCCAGCAGGAGAAAGACGAGCAAAAATCCACACCAGGAGCCAGTAACATCGGAAAATAAACCTATTTTAGCATCTGCCCCATGAACTTATCAAACATGGCTTTCTGAATGTGAAGAATGCAGGGGGGGTACAGCAGGAGACAAAAACAAAGTGCTGCAGGAGGCATCGGGGCAAGGTGACACCACCAGACACTGAATTTATCTCAGCCTGGATGTTTATACAGGAGCTGTCAGGCTCCTGCCTGAAAGACAAGCTTGTTCCCTGTAAAAATGAGCTGAAGGAAAACAAGGGCAGGCCCAGGCCCAGCAGGAGCGACGGCAGCACCGCAGCAGCGTCACCCCCGCTCAGCACGCCTGACCCCGGCAGCCAGAGATCAGAGCACACGGACCACCCTCCAGCACAGCCCAACACCTTCGGGAAGCCCTGCCACGTGTCAGGGCTGGTTCCTGAGCACTCTGGGCACGCACAGCTCTTTGTCACGCCTGTGTCACACACAGCTCTCGCAGCTCCCGGCCTTTTTGGGGCCATTTATCAGATTTTGTAGAAGGTCTTTAATCTCTCTCGAGACCAGAGCTTGTTCTAGCATCTGCCTATCCAGCTGTGCACACACCTCAAGAGCCTGTGTGGCTCACAGAATATCTGACCTGGGAGGGACCCTCATCCTCATGCAGCTCCCTGGTCCCAGACAGGCTCAGGAACTCAGAGCCCAGCAGAGCTGTGGCTGTGGAGGTGCCCAGTGCTGGAGAGGGCTGCTGCCTGCCTGTGCCAGCTGAGCCCAGTCCCTGCACGTCCCTGCACTGTCACAGTCCCTCATCACAAGGTCATGCACTGTTTAAATCGCTCTTTGGCACCTCACAAGGGGCTGGCCTTGCCAAAGCCTGTTTTCAAAGGGAGGGATCAACAGCAGTGAAAGAACTGAGCTGAAAGAACAGATGCTGCTCCCCGGCCCCAGGGGGGATCTTGGGCTGACCCAAGCTGTGCCCAGCAGCTCCAGGCTCTGAACCTCTGCTCAGAGGCAAACCCAACGAGGATGCTGGCAGCCCTCCTTCCTCCTGCTCCCTCCGACATCCACCTGTGCCACTTCCAGCTCCTCAAAGCTCCCGCATGGACCTGGGGCACCCAGAGCTCTCATCTGATGTTCAAACTCCTTTCGCAGCTTTCAGGAGGAAAAGGTTATTTGATGGCACTCAGGAAAGATATTTCACTTACTTGGAAAACACGATGTTGCTAACAAGTACAAAGTTTTTATACACAGGTGTTCTAGAAATGACCAGATGTCTGTCTGCCAATTTCAAGGTAGATGACAGGCATTTACATGCCTTTTTTTCTTTCCCAGAACTATTAAGTCTCCACACAAGGCTGCTCATCCTGGAGAAACCCAGCCCAAGGGGTAGGAAATGGTCTGTTTCAGCTCCCTTTGCCCCAGGACTGCTGTTTTATTTCTGCCTCACCTTTCACCTGAAATTTTCATCTCAATTTTCACCTGCAGTTTGTCCCAATATTTTGAAGCCAACGAAAAGACCTCTTACCCTCAGAGTGTATAAAAATACATCTTAAAAATGGCCTTAACATGCCCAAGCACTCCCCTCTGTCTCTAATATCCAAACAGAGGATGTTTTTGGTTCTTCAGCCCTGTGCCAGCTCTCCAGGACAGATAAAGACACGGAGGATTCCCACAGGCCGCTCACAACCCTGCCATGTGCCAGGTACCCGCTGACTGCTGGGGCTTAGCTGACTTTTATCTCAGTGAGTCAAACAGGAGCTGAGTGTCAGCAAGGGACTGCGAGTGGTGGTTTATCCAAAACACAAACATCTGGATTAAATGAACTCATTTGGAAAAGGTTCATTACACACAAGGGGAAAGGCACTGAGAGAGTGTGGCCAGTAGCATGAGGCAGCACAGGAACCCCCCCAGACAAGGTGGCACTGGAGTCATGGGAGTGTCAGTGCCCTCTGGGGTGGCACCAACCACCAGCCAGGGACCTCCACACGGAGGCACATGTCCCGAGTGCCACTACACTGCTTCCCCAGGAGCCAGCCCCTTTCCTGGTAACTCACTCTGCTTGTCCAAACACACCTCTCCTGCTCCCTGTCCAAGGCCCAGCTTTAACCAAGGCTCACTGCTCTGTGCTCCAAACGCTGCCACTGATGGCGTGGGTCTGACTGTCCCTTGCCAAGGGCAGGGGGAGTGTCCTGCAGCCCCAGGGGGCAGAGCTGGAGTCACTGGGGCTGAACAGCCAGCTCAGATGGAGGGACAGGTGTGACCAGTGCTCCCAGCCCTGGGGGCCTTGGGGCTATAACCAAAAGCTGAGAATCCATTTCCTCAAGACAAGCCTAAAGAAGTCCAAGCCATTACTTTTGGGCACAAACAGCTCCAGACACATGCAGGAGGACCTGGCCATGAGCCCTCCCCTCTGGGCACTGCTCTAGCCAGGACCAGAGGACCACTGAGACCAGAGGCTCCAAATCTGACCTCCCCATCCCTGGAAGTGCTCCAGGCCAGGTTGGATGGGGTTTGGAGCAACCTGGGATAGTGGAAGGTGTCCCTTGGCAGGGGCTGGAATGAGATGGTCTTTAAGGTCCCTTCCAACCCAAACGATCCTGTGATCACCTGGGGAACTCCTGTCAGCAGCAGGAGGCTCCTCACCTGAGCTGGAGCTACAGGAAAACACGTGGGGGAACATTTGCAAGCTGGGCAGCACCTCAAGACAGCACGCGGCTCCAGGATGGCTCAGGCCTCCCTGCCCCTGGAGGTGCAGGTGTCCAGCAGCAGGGGAAGGTGCTGAGATGGCAGCTGATCCCCACTGCTGCTCAAGTGACCCCATGGAGCCTCAGGGATGTCGCTGTGGCATGGGCAGACCTCTCTCCAGGGCACCAGGAGCAGTCCAGGCAAAGACACCTGAGCCCACTCTGTGTAGGGAGGGGGCACTGCTGTGTCCAGCAAGCTCAGGTCCCTCTGGGCAGCATCTCCTCGAGGTTCTGAAAGGCCAGGCAAGTTCTGTTTGCAGGAGAGGGTTCTCCTCCTCCAGAAGCAGAAGGAGACTGGAGCCACTCTCACTCCCATCCCTGAGCGGGGGCCAAGCACAACAGGCGCCAGTGCCCGGTCACTGCACATCCTGCCCAGGCACGGAGCTTCTCCTCGTGCTCTGCTGCAGCTCTTCACATAGGCATAAAAGGAGATTTCTTTTTAAAATTATGCAAGACACTGCAAAAACCCCAAACCTGGTAAGATAATGTGAAACAAATGCTCCGACTATCCCAAGCTCCACCTATGCCCAAGCCCATCCGGGAACTGCAGCTGAACTTTGGCATCACCTTAAGATAAAGAGTTTGGAGACATTAGTAATGCTTTAAAAAAGCACCCAAAACCCCAGACCAGCCTTGTGTCAACAAACTGGCTGAAGAGAAGCAAATCCTGCTCACCAGGATAGATAGACACTCCTTGCAAGATTTCTGTTTTGGCTTTCTGCGCCTCACAGCATTCTTGCTGCTAGAAGAGAGAAAGCAAGTCAGGGCAGAGGAAATTCTTGGGTAGTGAAATGATAGGAAATCGAGGCTGTTCTAGCCACAAAAACATTGCTGAGCAGTCTCAGGAACACACCAGTAATGCCATGGTTTGCTGTTACGCCGGCCGAGGGCAGGGCCATCATTCGCTGAGCAGCTGGAAAATAGAGAGCCCAGAGTGACAAGTGACAAGGAAAGAACCCAAACATGGCTCCACCTTGGTTTAGAGCTCCAGGACTCCTCTGGAAAGGAGCACTGAGCTTCCCAGGCAGGCCTGGTGAGATGGAGTCCTGGCTAGCAGCTATGAGCAGGTCAGACTCCAGCTGCACAGCCTGCTCTGTTTGCTGCTCAGCTCAGACTCCAGAAGGGTCTTTGTTTTGTCACCTTCTGGCCAGCCCAGCACACCTTGGCCAAGGACCCTTTGCCAAAGGCTCTACTGAAACCAGTGGACAGTTGGGTTTGGTGCCAGGGACTGTCCTCAGTGGCAGCAGAACCTGCAGAACTGGGGCCTGAAATCCCGTTCAGAGTTTCAGTCAGCTTGGGCAGTCTGATGGTTCAGCAAGGACCACCAGGGGCCCATCACACATCCCAGCACACTCGTGCCCCCAGGGGCAGGACCCAGCTCTCTCCCACTGCTGTGCTTGATGCCAGCAGAGCACAGGTATCACCAGGGCAGGTCCATGGGCAGGGTGAAGGGCATCCCACAGCAGTTATCCCTCCTGGCACTGCTGCCTGAGCCACCCCTGGCTCTCCAGCCCCCAGAAGGGCTCTGGGGATGAAGTGCCACAGCCACAGGTCCAGAACTGACTGGCAAAGGGGCCCTCCTGCTTCCACAGAGGCTTCTGGATCCTGAAGGCATTTATTGCACAACACCCTATTTGGAGACTGAAAATGGTGCTGGAGACACGTAACTACCTCAAGTATGTTTTCCCCTCCTTTTTAGGGAGGGACGAGGAAAAGCTGGTTTCCAAAAAGTTACTCCAAGTTCACAACAGCCCTTCACAGCCTCGGTCCTCATTTCACCTCTTCCCCACAGGCAGTGCTCCCCAGTGGCCATGACAGGCTCAATCCAAACCTTCCCTGCAGCCTCGGATCAGATACCCTACCCCTACATCACAGCTGTGGCAGGAGGGAGCTCCAGGGAGGCTGAGGGACCTCGAGAACCCTTTGGAGGGTTCCTCCAGCTGCAGCAAGTTTGGAAGATTAACAACCAACTCTGAAGTAGACCCTTGAACAAAGGAACAGGGGAAAGCCACACAATATTCACATGGGTGGCACCAGTCTGCTCAGCACAATTGCTGAGCAATTTTGGGACAGGGGTGGACAGCAGATCATTTGTTGTCACTATCTGACTATAATAGAGCTAAGCTTGCATAATAAAAGGGGGCTAGCTCAAAGTTCCTTACGGATTTCCAGTAACTGGGGGGGTGCAAAGGTTTCCATCCAACAAAAGAGGTGTCTGTGCCAGCAGGGGGAATGCTGCATGCTCCAGTTCACGTATCAGGCATTTGGCTGAATTTCTCTCTCCTGCTGATGCCCAACGAACAGAATGGTTTGGGTTGAAAGGGACCTTGAAGTTCAACATCCTCCTTGACTGCACCTAATGTCTGGTGAGGTCCAGCCTCAGGTGTGCTCAGGAACCAACTTCCAGTCCTGGCACAGAACAGTCCAAACCATCCCCTGAACCTCCTGCAGGAGGGCTCAGCTCGGCTGGGACACTGGGGGCTGTTCTGGATTTCAGGAAAGGCTCCTTGACAGCAGCTGCAAGGGGAATAAACCTGTGCAAGGCAAGCAACTGCCCTTAGAAGTGCATTAACCAATACCCACATTCACTACTGCAGTTCTGAGAACAGCAAAGGGATGTTCTGATTTATTTTCTTCTCATTTTCATAGAAAACATCCATTGTAATCATGACCTGCAAGCAATTTGTTTCCCTGCCAGATTCCAAGCAAGCACTATCCCAATTACCACACTCACAGGAAAAAAAATTCCCTTACAAAAGGCTGTCTTTCATCTCAAATTCTCTCTATTGGATTTATTTAAGGCACCAGTGATTGAGTTGGTATTATCTGGAATACTGGAAGCTCTTATTGTATTAAACTTTGCAGAGTGAGAAGTTTGCTGCCTTTTATTTTAGCAACATAAAGACCAGGAAAAGGCACTGATACTGGAGGAAACTATTTCAGTGGAGCTGCCAGATCCCAACCTACAGGATGACAGAGCTCCAACAACCAGGGCCTCTGCAAATATCTCCCCTTCCAAGAGCACATAGCTGGCAGCATTCCTTTCTTCACTAACAATGTGTGAATTAATGATAAGAGAAGGGCAAATGCTGAAAAATCAGATTTTTTTCACAAGCCAGACAGTGCTTCAGATACTTGGACTTAATAATTAACCCAAACCAGGCTGTGAGGAAGTGTCTGAAATGGGAAGAACTCCCCAAACTTAACTAAACAGCAGACATGCAGAGTTCCAGAGCACTCAGGTAAGAGTGTGAGGGTGATCTCCAGTTACCTGCCCAGAACCAGCTGTGTCCTCCCATCTCCCACAGGAGGAGAAGGTTCTGGATGCCACTGGGAATGGAAGGCCCTCAGCACCCTGACAGGATGCACCGGTGGAGCTGCTCCCATAAGATTTCCTGTAACAACTGATTCAGAACTGCATCTCTTCGCAGCAGCAGGAGAAGGATGTTTACAGCTGAGGAAACAGGAGGGAGCTGAAGGTGGGCACAAGGGCAGGGCCATGCCTGGGCCCCCACCCCTTCCCTTCACCCTGTCCTACATTGCAGCTTCTCTGAATCAGCCCCAAGCTTCACCATCTCAGCACAAGTTTCCCTCTTGGATGGAAAATAAAGTGAGGTGGTTTTGAGCAATACATTTGCAGGTCTTCAGAAAGAGCACATGAGCAAGTCCAAGTGAATCTTGTGGCAGGTAATGCCCTGAACCCCAGGCAGAAGCTGAGGGACTGTGCCACCCCAAATACTGGCAAGACACAGGCAACCAGTCATGATGCTTTGGAGAGAATTTACCTTCCCATGTTCATCTGATGGAACCAAGTGACGGAGTGCTGGGAGTAGGTGAGATGGTAAAAGTGTGGGGAATCCAGCTGGTACCAGCATTAGGAAACTCCTGCTCTTCAAAAATTGCAAATAGCTGCCTGGAAATCTTTCCCTTTCTCTGAGCCCCATCTCTGAATGGAACAGTAGCTCCAAGATGGGACATCTGAGCACTGCCTTTCCTGGATGGTTGAAACACAGTATTTCCGTCTTTAAAAAAAAAAGGAGAAAAACCCCAGCCTAAACAAATATGCCAGACACTGCCTCCCTGCAGGACCAGAGGGATTTTGTAATTTGTCAGTTGCATTTTACTGGACTCTGTTTAGCTCTTAGTCCAAGTCCCAAAATAAGGTCTTTAACCCCTGTGCTGCTTTATGATTTCATGTCTATAAATACTTGCCCAGAGCAGGTTTAAGATCCACATCTGCTTCCCAGTGACAGCTGCTTCCTCCCCTGGGCTCCAGCACAAGGACACTGCTCTGGGAACAGGGATTTAGTCCCATGAGGACAAACCAGCTCTCAGGGCAGGTCACAGCCATCTCCCCAGGCCACCAGCCATGTGTGACCTGTCCCCAGCACTGGGACCAAGCTCCTCATCCTCACGGAGTGGCTCTGCAGACAGTGCCAGCTCTGTAATGAAACTGAGCTTCTGCTAGAGGGGACTACAACCAGAAACGACAGGCATGAAAACTGCAAGGGACAAACAACTCCCAGGGGTGTGTAACTGTTCAGAGTTCTGTGGCCCAACCCCACAGGGCTGGGATGAAGCTGTTTTACAGCCCTGACAGAGTTTACACAACAGAGCAGCAGCAGCACCTTTGAGGGACTTGGGCGCTGCCTCCACAGCCCCTTGCTCAGCATCCTCATCAGCACCCACCCAAACCGCTCTCAGAGCTCTGAGACATGACAGAGACTTCACTGATGTGTCCCACAGAAAATCTCTGGGCAGAACCCCCCTGTCCTTTGGGAGCTGAGCATCCTTCCCACAGAGCCAGGCACCTGCCAGGCCGTAGGAACAGCTCGGGGCTCAGCCCAGGCACCCTGCACACCCTGACCAAGGCACCCAGTTTGTGAAAACATGAAAAAAGCTGAGTTTCCAACTGTGATGGAAAGTTTCTAAAAGCTCCAAGTTTTTGGACTTTACCAATGCAAGCTCCCAGTCCCTACCAGCATTCCTATCCACATCTGCAGATACATGCAGAGGGCTCCTCAAGCATCTAGGTGCTTTGCTGATGGAGAGGGAGCTCCTGCCTCTCCCTGAGGCACCAACACCCTCAGACCATACCCCAGAACCCATTTATCCCTGCAACAGCAGCACTTCTCTCCTGTCCTACAGGATGCTTTGGATGTTGGCAAGTCACTTGCTGAGGAACCGAAGAAAAAAAAAAGTTAAAGAACCAAAATTTGTATTAACTGAGTAAACTTTACCTTGGCTTTGATGGGTGCTTTTAGCTTCGTGGGTTATTTTGTTCTGACAAGAAGGGACAGAGTTTAGTGAGAACAGTACACAAGCCCCAGAGCCCGCCCAGCCAGCTGGGCCCGCTCCAGTGCTCACGCTGTGCCAGCCATCGCCTTCTCCCTGCTTTGAGCTTTAACTCTCCACTCAGAATTCAATCTAAACAAGCCCTGTGCCAAACAGAATGCTGTCCCACTCATGCTGCTTTAATTTCCTCAGAAAGAATCCCAGAATACGCTAGGCAAGACATCAGCAATAATTAAACCCAACAGTGATTGAAAATCAAATTTTCGGGGCCTCGCAACAAGCTCTAATGAGTTCCAGACTTGCCTTCCCCGACTTGCTCAGACTGGCTCTGTGACACTGCCAAGCTAAATTAAAATTTGACAGTATTCCACACCATGCCCAGAAAAAGTGCCCGTCTTAGGATTCAGGAAATTAAACAGCCGTCTGCTGCAGAGACACCCATTTATGTTTGGACGTAGATATTCAGACACTGATCCAGGGTTTGTATTATTCTTTGTCCTTGTTTTCATTATGTCATTTCACATCCCTTTTGAAGTACAAACTAGCTGGGACGGCTCCTTTTCATGCTGCAGTGTTCAGGTGAGAAGAGACAGGCAGCTGGGCAGCAGAAGTGTGCAGAGCCTGACGTCCCCCTGCCCACGCAGGAGCCTCACTCAGCACTGCCCATGGAGCCCCGAGGGTGCCCCACAGAGCTGCCCCTTCCACTGCAGGGTCTGTGCTGCTGCCTCAGATCCAAGTGACACTGAAGGGGACATCTCATCCTTTGCCCTGCCACCAATGAGAGCTGAGGGTCCACCGCACATTTTGGGAAGTCTTGGATGATTTCTGCATCCACAAGCCTTTTGAGGTGCACTGTGAGCCCTCCCTGCTCCGTTCCCAGCAGATGATGCTTGAGAAGCTCCTGGGAGATGGCTCCAGCACAGAAACAGCTTTGCCAGGGCACATCCTGCAGCCGGGACTCGCTCAGCCCTCCCTGCTGTCCAAATCCAGCCCTGCTCCTGCACTCCCTCCCCTGAGGGACCCCCAGCCTGAGGCTGCGGGCAGGAGCTCAGACCCACCTGCTCCAGACAAGGCAGGAATTGAGCTGCTGCAGCAGACTCAGCCTGACCACAGCCCAGCAGCCAGCATACAACCCCATGAAAAAGGCTCAGTTTTCACTCCCGTGGGATCCATCTCCACTCAGTGCCTGGCAAGTGCTTCCCGAGGGCTCCAGCTGCCACCCGAAGGTGCCCTTCCCACGGGAGGTGTGGCAGGCACGAGCCTGTGAACGTGCCTGAGGTATCAGCAGCACAGACCTGCTGGGAGCGGACACATTGCCGAGTCCCTGCAGATGGCACACCGGCAGGTCCCACCAAACCCCAACCACCTCCTGCAGGGACAGGGCCACCCCCCGGTGCCACGCTCTGGGTGCCTGCCCTTGTCAGCAAGCACTGACATTGTCCCCATGGTGGGCAGCCAACAGGGTCAGCAGACAGGGAAGGAGGAGGGAGGGAAGGAGGAATGCTGTCTCCCTCAGTCCCACCTCAAAGCAGTCTGTATTTCACAAGGGAGAGCAGGACAGGAGGATGCTGAGGAGCACAGCACAGCCCAGCCACCCAGGCCGTGTCAGACAGCAGCGCCTGCTGCCAAACACCAACCTTTGCCCGGCTATCCTTCAAGGAACAGCCAGTTTGCAGTAAAACCTGGTACACAGTTTTCCTTGGGATCCAGCAGTGGCCCAGTTCAGAACTAATGGGACAGAAGGTGCTACACCTCAACAACAGCCAGGCTGACCTTCCCATCCCGACAAGCAGGGTGGACCCCCAAGGCCAGCATTGGCAAGAAACTTCATTGCAGAGGGAACCACCCCCCATGCGGAAGGGTCTGAGGTACCCCTATGCCCTGGAGATCCCTGGCCATTGGTCCCAGGGCGCCCAGCGAGACGGGACCACACCGGGCTGGCAGAGGGGTTGAACTCATCCCCAAACCACGCGGTAACAAAGGTGCAGCGAGGAAGGTCACCGGAGCAGCTGCTCCCATTCCACACGCTTTTATCTGGCCATGAGAATCCCTTCCATCCAGCTGAGTGCCATGCCAGGAGGGCCTGCCGGCTCACAGGACACTGTGGTCAGAGCCGGGATTTCTCGGAGTAACCACTTTCCAGAGGGTCTAGAAGGGGACAAGCAACTCCCTCACTCCCTCAGACTGCAGCTCAGCACAGCTGTGCCGTACACGAGTTAATTCAGACAACAAACAGTTGCTTTCCCAGCAAAAGCTTTGGTGGGGTGATTTTTGCACGGAAATGAGCACCAAGGCAGGCACAGAGCTGGGCACGGCGCAGGGGCGGTCGCAGAGCCGGTCTGGGGACTGCGGCGCACGGCTCAGGTGCCAATGGAAGGGCAGGAAGGAGGGAAGAACTTGAGGGATGGGGTCTGTCCCCCGCGGCCCCGAGCGGGGATGTCTGTCCCCATCCCAGCCCCGGCGGGAAGGTTTGCCCTCTCGCAGCCCTGCCCAGCCGCGGGTACCGGGCGGGCAAGAAAACCAGGAGATGAGGGATACTGGGGAAAAAAATGAATCCCCGGCGTTTCTCAGCCGTGCGGTGCCCGCTGCGCAGCCGCCCCTCCCGGACACCTCCGGACGCGGCTCCCGCTCGGCGCAGTCCCCGGGAACGGCGGGGAGCACTCGGCCCCGGGCACCGCGCTCGGCCGGTCCCCGACCGGACCCCCACCTCGGGCTATCCCGGGACAGAGACCGTTCCCGGTGTCCCCCCGAGCTGCCCAGGGACAGAGACCGTTCCCGGTATCCCACCTCGGGCAGTCCCGGGACAGAGACCGTTCCCGGTGTCCCACCTCAGGCAGTCCCGGGACAGAGACCGTTCCCGGTGTCCCCCCGGGCTGTCCCAGGACAGAGACCGTTCCCTGTGTCTCCCAGGCTGTCACGGCACCGGGATCGTCCCGGCTGTCCCTCCGCACTCACCTCCGCGCGCTCTGCCGCTCCCGCACCGCCGCCGCTCGCGCTACCCGAGCGCCGCATTTCATTGGCGCGCGCGGGGGCCGCGCGCCGCTCTCAGCCAATCCGACGCCGCCTCGGAACTTCTCTAGCCAATGGCGCACAGGGGGCGGGGCGCGCGGGGAAACGCGCGCACGTGAGCGCGTGCCCGCGGCGGGAAAGGGATCGTGGAAGAGGGGTCAGGGACGGGGACAGGGACATGGGCATGGGCAGGGACAGGGACGGGGAATGGCGGGGGGAATGGCTGCAGCGAGGGCACCCTGAGATACTGGGGAGGAGTCCTTCGCTGGGAGGCGCTGAGGCCCTGGCACAGCGTGCCCAGAGCAGCTGTGGCTTCTCCATCCCTGGCAGTGTCCCTGGGATGCTGGAAGGTGTCCCTGCCCACACCAGGGAGGATGGAAGTGGGTAACGGTTATCCTTTTCAATAACCAAACCATCTTGGGATTCTGTGCTGGAACAGCACAGCCCCGGGGCTTAAAAAAAGAATGGTATTTGTAAGCGCTCCTGCCCCAAAACAGCGGTGCCAGAGAGGGGTGCGGAGGGGAGGGATGGGGCTGATGATTTGGGGTACCCCAGCAGTGTGCAGCCCCTGGCTGGGGTGGAGCGAGCTGGCAGCTCTGCAGCCAAGCTGCCTTTTGCGGCTGGGCTGGGACTGTCCCGCAGTCCCTCAGTCCCACTGTCCCACTCTTCCACCATCCTCTCATCCCAGTCTCTGACACCAAGTGCAGGGAAATGGATTTCCGAATCAGACAGGAATGTGCCGGGGCAGTTTATCACAGCAGACAGACACAGAATGTTTTTAGCAGAAGAAACTGTCCGAAACCATGTTTCTCTTGTTACTTCAATGGATGTAGAGCACTGAATGACAATCTATTGCCTTTTGTATTTTGGATTTTTTTTTTTTTTTTTTTAACATGGATTGGTGAGGTCTTTACTGCTTTAGCAAACATTCCTGCCTGCTCCAACAAACATTCCTGCCTGCTCCTGCTGTGGCCAGGAGGTCCAGCACAAAGCCCCTTTGTGCAGGTGAGGGAGGGAGGGCTCCACATGCTCCCAGCTCACTCCGCTGGTTCCCCATTTCCCAGTGATCCCATCCATTCTCCCTTCTTCATTGTGCCTGCATTGAGTCCAGGAAAAACCCTGAAATAACAGAAACCAGGGTCCGGCTGCCTATTATGATCTGTGATATGGGAGCACAACCCCTGCTCAGAGATGAATTGTCTCTTTAGAACTCTAACCTGAAAAAAAAATCCTAAACTCCTGTAGATTGAATTTCTCCCATGCTGGTACATTTTTTTCTGAGATTACTTGCAGCATTCCTGCACAGAAGGGGAACAGGGAAACAGATATCCCAAGGTCACTTGGACCTGGATATGCTTTTCCAAATGAAGGAGTAGGATTTACAGCAGCCCTGTGGAAAGGGCAATGAGTGAGCGCAGCAGAAGCCGGTACCTCCCCGGGGGGAGATGGGGACGCAGCATGGAGCACTGTGTTTGCCGTCCCCAACTCTGCTCTGCTTCCAGAGCAAGAAGAGGACTTTGTGCTGCTGCCGGCTGTGTGATGTGCTGCCCGGGTCCATGCAGGGGCAGCCGGGTCACTGCATTCTCCACCCGAGCCTCAGAACGCCCTGGGACAGCGATGCCATTGCCCCGGGCGGTGAGCGCCGGGCTCCTGCGGCACAGGGCGGAGCGGGCAGCGCTCCGGGATCCGGCCCCGGGACAAGGGATCCTCCTCTGGAGAGAGAATGGGCACGGAGCAGAGGAGGTGGCACTGGCTGGGTACAGCAAAGAGGGCACTGGGGGCTGGCAGCCCCTCCGCAGAGCAGGAATGTGCCCCTGAGGGAACGCCTCAACACTTTTAGAAGAGGTATTTGAACATCCTCAAAAAATCTGGGTTAAAAAACAAGGGAAGAAGAGAAATTCTGGAGACACAAGGTCCTTCCTGGGAGGGCGTTCGAACCTGACCTTCCAGAGGCATTTTGGGAGTCAGCAGAGAGAACAAACAGCACAGGGATATTGTTTCTCAAACCATGAAGGGCTTGGCAGCCCCGGGAAACGTTTGACATGGCAATGGGGTGACATTATCTCCCTTTCCCAAGGCACACGCGCACGTGGCGACCTGGGACATAGGAAAGAACTTGCCAAAGGATTTCAAGGCGCCGCGAGGCACGGGGTGACAGGCCAGCTCCCAGCAGGAGCAGTGGCACCGCCGTGCTGCTGCCACCCAGGGACACCGTGGCACGTCCCCGTCATCTCCTGCACTCGCCAGGAACTGAGATCACTCGTGGGACAAGCGTGGAGGGGCAAATCCACGTAGCAGGGAGATGTTACATGTAAAAGTGACAGATCTGGGTGCGGTTTTGTTTGCTGGCTTTAGTTTTAAGCAGCAGTTGCAAAGCTGTATCCCCGCAGGCTGCAGGTACTGGGCAGCCAAGGCTTTCCAGCAGTGTGGAAACAGCTCGACACAGGGTGTAATGAGGCTCTGTGCTTACTGAATGTTGGAAGACAATAAAACCAACATCAGAATAAGACTTAAAACCCTTCTAGATGCTTCCATTTGTAATAAAAATACCCCTGGAGTGGTTGTAATTAATGGTAACACAAATAAATCATGACAAGTGATAGTGAAACCCAGGCAGAGTGGGAAGGCACACCAAGGGAAGGGTTATTCTCGATGTTCAGAACCTGCTTGGGAAGCCCCTGACGGTGGGAGCTCTCTGGGATGGGAAACGCAGCCAAACTGGATGGGGACTATTTTAGTTTCCAGGTTTCTGAACGATTCAGCCTGTCTATAAACAGGAATAAACCGCTGTAAATGCTGTCCCCGAGGGTGAAATGTGCTGCAGGGTCCCGGCGGGCTGTGGGGCAGAGGTGGAGGTGAGTTCCAGGCGCGGGAGGGACGCCAGCAGCGGGATCACTGCTGAGCCATGAGGCTGGGCTATACTTAGCTCTCTGCTAGGAAGAGACCGAATCATCCTCTGACTAAACACAGCTGATCCCCGCAGGAGTCATTCCCCGTCACTTGCCGGCAAACGGGCAAAGACGCTCAGTTATGAGAATCAGGGATTTCAGCTTCCTGTTGATTCAGTGACAGCTTTTATCAGCACAAAACTACCCCCGCAGAGGTGTCACCAGACAGGGCTTCCTCAGGTGCCCTCAGGGTCTGCTGAGCTCTGGAGGCAGCAGCCTGTCCCTGGGCAATCCCGTTCCTGCTGGCAGGATGGCACCAGCAGCGGTGTGTGATCCCAGCTGGGCTCCTGTGGCTTCTGGAGCTGCTGGAGGTGCATCCAGACTCCCCTGCTCCTCTGAGCTCGTCTTCATCAGGCCAGGAGGCCAGGATTTTATTGGAGTCACCGAGGACAGGGGAGGAAAGGATGTGTGAGGTCATCAGTGAGAACATCATTCTGTGATTTAAAGCTCCTTGAGGCACACGTGTCTCTGGGTCAGAACGGCATCTGGGAGCTGCCTGCTGGGGACTGAGGGGGCTTTGGGGGACCAGGCATGCACGGAGCAGGCCGATGAGCTTGGAGCCCGGCCGCAGGGGAGAGGCAGAGTGGGCGGCACAGAAGGAGAGTCTTTAGGATTTCATGATTTCCTCAGGAATCCCACGTGCAGGAGAGGGCCAAATTTCTGCCTGGAACTGATGCTGGCCTGCTTTGTTGTGAAGAAATAAAAGGCATCTGTGGAGAAAGGGAATGAAACCTGGCAGCTGGAGGTGAGGTTTGCTGCTCCCCAGGAAGCTGAAGCAGCGGGGTTCTGGAGCTGATGAGCCCACAGAGCCCGGGTGCTTCCCGGGCACATCCATGCCAAGAGTGTCCATTCAAAGGAGCTGCTTGAATGGCTACTTGCTTAATTCAAGTGCAAATCTGACCCATAGACAACAGGAATGGCCCAAACTGATGAATATTTCTGATGCTGTGGGTTGGTGAGGTGGCAGCCAGCACACCCTGAGGTGACAGCAGGGACCACCCCAGCAGCACCTCGAGGGACGGGGCTTTCGCCCCTCTGACAGCAGCGTTTGTGTGCTGAAGAAAGAGAAGCTGGTGCTGTGGTTAAAGGGATTACTGCAAACTCTGCCGTGTTTTCTAGGGAGAGAATCTGTGGTATTACATTCTTGGCTAATTTTCAATTTTTCTCTTTTGTACAAACATAAAGGGATAAATGAAGTAGAAAATACGGCTCTGCAGCTGCTTTCAGTTAAGTGCTTTCCCCCCTTCCGTGAATGTAGTAGTAAAGCTACAGATTTGGTTGAAGTATTTCTGAAGAAATTTTCATCTCCTGGATCCCCAGTTGGAGCAGAGCAATCAAAGGGAACTGACAGGAAAATAAATGGAAGAAACGAATCAAAAAGGCAGACAAAGGCCGCTTCAATCCAGGCAGCTCCTTTTCTATTAAATATTGACTAAGATAACCTAAATTTCTGTATGTGCTGATTTTGCCTGTGGTTGATTTAAAGAGATACAGGATTGAAGTAGGAAGGAAAGAAAATACTGCCTCAGCTCTAAGAAATATTTTGTGGTGACACACACACACGCTCTCACATACACTGTTTTTTCACTGGTTGTGATCAAATGAGTCATTCCGTTTGTAGTCAGAAATAGCTTCAGTAATGTAGATTAAAAAATAAACCAGCAATACGTGTGGTTTTGAACACAGCTGTTACAGTAGGGCTTTCCTAATTTGGCTATATTCATGCAGGATCTTTCTTCCAAAGTTTACGTAGTCGGTTTCATCATCAAAAGATTATTTGTCGTGAGTAAAGCCCTTGAAATCATGGATCAGTCAGAGGCTGGGAACTCTGTGGGACTCTCTGTCTATAAAGTGAGAAATGACATGCGATGTTCATGAAGAAAATTAGTTACCTTTTGCCCTTTTATTTTGGATCAAGGACTTCCTTTCCTTCTGCCTTTGCCGTGCTGCCCAGGGGAAGCTGTTCAAGCAGCTCAGCTGGACCCGTCGGACCCGGCTGCCTGGCACAGCCAGCTCTGTGCTGGGGCACATGGGTACCCATGGGGCAGACCAGCCTGTGCTGCCCAGACCCAGCTGGAGGCTGCTCGGGGGCTGTGGCACCACGGCCAGGCTCCGGTGGGACCACCCAGCTCCGAGAGGGGCACAGCTCTGGGGCTGGCATTGGCCTCGCCCGGGGCTGAGGGCAGGGGATGTAACGGGGATGCCACGTCCCATCTCCATCACTGGGCTGGCATCCTCTGTCCTGCTGGCCCCGCTGCCCAGGGGGACTGTCCCACCTGGTAGCAAGGCAGATATGGGAAGGCAGGAGATTGAATCTGGAGGAGGGCAAACCTCTTGGGAAAGCCGTGGGTGTACACAAAGAAAAGATGTCCCAGAAGGGATGTTTCGGGGTGAAGGGCTGCTTTAGCTGGCATCTGTGGCTGTTAAAGGTCAGCAGATGCATCTGGAGGGCACGGGCCAGTCACATGGCTGGGGAGGTGGTGGGAATGATGAGGGTGGTGGAGATGATGAGGGTGGTGGAGATGCTGAGGGTGGTGGAGATGCTGAAGTTGGTGTTGGTGGATGAAGGTGGGGGAGATTATGGAGGCAGAGGGGATGATGAGGGTGGTAGGGCACAGAGCTGTTACAGACACAGCCAAGGGATCCAGCTGTGGTGCTGGAGCCTCAGTGCAGCTCAGCTGGAGCAGGAGGAGTTTGTCCCAGGGCTGTAAATCCTTTCGCCTACAAATGACAGAGACCTGCTGACCCAGAGCCCTGGTTCCTTATTGGGCACTGCAAGTCCGTGTAAATAAAGCCATGGTCAAGTGTCTGTGACACCTCTGTGTGGGTCTGTGTCAGGCTCTTGGAGCTGTCTTTGAAGACTGAAATGTTATGACATGGAGAACTTTACTAGCAGGGAGAAATCTTAGAAGTGCAAGAATGCAAAAGAAACAAAAGTAATTTTGCAGATCATTATAGTTAAAAAATAGAACCATTAGCAAACAGGACTAACCTTATCTGATGCTCCTCTTTAGAATCTGGCATGTAGTTTTATGGATTAAACTGTTTTTCAGTTTGACACTAAGAGCCCTCTTTTAACTTTCCAAAAGGCACATCTGAAAACAGCTTAGGAATCTCAAAGAGAAAGAGTCAAAAACAAAGATTCCTCCTCTGCAAAGTACCTTCTTAATTGAAACTTGGCCTCAAAGGTCTCTCTCCCAGCTCCAAACCCTGCTTTGGAAGAAATTACGAGTGGCCTTTTAGAGATGGAGCAGTCCTGCCTTCCCACCTCGCGGCCCAGATGGACAAGGATGGAGGACTTTTCTCCACAGCCTGTATGAGGCGAACACGGATGTTCACGTTCAGGTTGTGACTGTTTTCCCATTCCTGATTATTTTGTAGTGTGTAACAAAGGTGCTTCACTTGGGGAGTACCCTGGGATGCCAGGGGCCATCAGAACAATCTGCTGCTGCAGGGGAATGGGCCCAGGAACTCCTTTTAAAAGAAGGCTGCCAGATCACCCCCATTATTCACTGCAGAAGGACCCATTGTGGTTTGATAGGAGGTGTCCTGTTTCCTTAAATTAATGATGCACTGCAGGGCTGCACCATATATTTAAATTGCCATTTACTGTAGTAATAAATATTAATCATCCCCTAAAAGAAGAAACGGGCCATTGTCAGAAGGAAGTAAAGGAACATTTTATGTTACCCCAGGCTGTCTTGTTTCTGCAGGGACACAAGAAAAATTGTGTTTATCATCTGGTATTTCAACAGAAAAACACTGTAGGGCCCCTCTAAATCCATCCAGCTTAACTGGCTGCTTGCAAGTTCAAAAAACAACTATGGATTGTAAAGAAAGTATTTATTTCCCTATAGCGTAGCTAGAGTTTATCAAATGTTCTTGCAAGCCAAAGCAGCACGTGGGAGTGAAAGGCCTTGCTGTGCCACGGGGCTGTGCTCAGCAGTGACCTGGGGACACTTCCTGGGATTTGCTCAAACGGTGGCAAGGGCACCGAATTTCACCCTGAGATCAGCTCATGTGCCCAGAATGTGAGCCCAAACTGTGCCCCTGCCTGCATCCTCGGGCAGCTGGAGGGCCTTGCCAATCCTGGCTCCAGCACAAGGAGCAGCTTAGGTTAGCAACTCTTCTTACTGGGAGCAGTTAATTCCCTTTCTTTTCCCGCTCCTTGCAGGGCAGAGCACTCATGCTGTGGGAGCACAGCATGGGGTTTGTGGCTGTGATTTAGTGTAGGTGTGGTTACCAGCGCCTGCCTCAAACACATGGCCCAAGTCTGGCAGGTAGCCCCTCTGACATTACGTGGACATGCCCCTCATTTATCTCCACCCCCCGTTAATTCTGGGTTAATCTTGTTTATTACCTCGTTGTTACTCTTTAGAAGCTGCCAGCTCGTTCATCTCCCCAAGGCTCCCACTCAGATGCTGTCACTAATTTGATTTAAGGGGCTGTAACTGTCGACCTGTCTTGGGGAAATTGGCCATCCTTTGGCTCGTGCTGCCCTGAGGAGCTCTGCTCTGGATCCACACTGGGATGGAGGAGTTGGGACCCCTCTCTGTCCAGAGGCTCTAGATGCAGGGAAGCACAGCTGAAAATGGCACTTCCCAAAAGGGCCCTCATGTTTTTGGTCAGTTTGGTGGCCCTGGGGATGCACACAGCCCAAGGTCAGGCTCTGCTCTCACTGGGAACATGGCAAACTCACAGTGGCCCATGGCCACTCTTGTTCCCCTCCACCCAGGTTGTCTTGGGGACTTTTGGGAGATTCCCTCGCTGTGCTCCCAGTGGGCTCTGTGGGAAGGACGCTGCTCACCAGGGCAGCTAAGCAGTGCCACGTTCTGGGAAACAGGAGCTGCCCCCTGAGATCCCTGTCAGTCACCTCTGGGCTCTGCCAGCAGAACGGGTCCCAGCAACCCTGCCCCACACCGGTCACTCTGCGCCCCAGTGCCCAAGCACCCTCTCTCCTGTGTCCCCAGAACAACAGGAAGGGAGTGGATATCCAACCCACAAAAAGGGGGGATGGGACTGCTTAGCTGGGAAATGGAAATTTCCCATCTGGCAAAGACAGCCAGAGGTGCTGGGTAGGGGAGGTGGAACTACCGATATGGGCTAAGCACCTTGGTGATTTCTGAGGGAAACCTGTCACTGGGAATAAAGGAGCAGAAGTTTCATGATTTTGAAAAATAAAGTTATTTCTGTTCCCTGAGTGGGTCTCTGAAACATCTCCTGGGAAATTCATACCAATGAGAGACACACTCTGGTTACTGCCTAAATAACAGAAATATACGAATATTTTAATTCTGTTCTGTCGACTCAGTAAAACAAACAGTGCCAGGACACAGAGCTCAGCCATGTGCAAAAAGAAAAGTCTCTTCTAATTTGCTTGAAGCAGAAACGATCCTGTTTCTTCTCAGAGAGATCTTTCACTCCAGGAACGACAGCGTGGAACGCTCCTGCATGCTGAGTGCTGAAACACTCCTGGATAACAGCAATAGATCAAAACATAATGGGAACAAAGAGAGTGCTGGAGCTGGGGCTGGGTTGGGCTCAGACTGTTCTGCTGGGTGTGAGGCAACAGCCAACATCCCATCTGCAGCTGGCGCAGGGCAGGGAGAGCCCTCACAGCACATCTGGCAGGGGTGAGAGCATCAGGGCTCTGTGGGGTTGATGCTGGGGATGAGGTGTCTTTATGGCTCACGTGATGATCTGGGTTATAATCTGGAGAAGGTGCTGTTGGATATTAAAGTCACTTATGAAACACTAAAAGAAACTGGGGAGGGAGGGAGGGAGGGAGGGAGGGAAGGAAGGAAGGGAGGAAGGAAGGAAGGAAGGCAGGCTGGCACGAGTTGGCTGTGCCCACGGTGTGTGTCCATCCATCACAGCCTGACACACACACACATTCACAACATGGGTTTGGAATGTGGCTCTTGGCCTCAGATGAAGCAGATTTACGGCTCTGGGCTCCGTGGCAGTGTGTGGAGGTAAATGTGGGCAAAGGCATCTCCTTGTAGCTGTCATTGTAAAGACTTCACACAGCTCAGCAGAATTATTTACCTCTGTAACCACATCGACAAGAGAGGAAACAGTGTTACATAAGGGCTGTGAAGGGGTTTGCATCTGAGGAGGAGATAAGGTAGATGCAGGTCCCTGTCCCTGGACGTGGCACAGCACACACAGACTCAGCTGCCTCCTTCCCCAGTGGGCAACAAGAGCCCCAGAGACACAGCTGGGAGCATGGGATGAGGGAGGGAATGCCCAAAGGAAGGGTGTTGGACAGCCCAGGACACAGGGAAGTGGGGTTTGCCGTTTCTAGGCAGGAACATTTATATTTTAGAGGTGATAAAGCAGTGAAATAAGTGACTTTGCTAACCTTACCACTACAGCTTGACCACTATTCTAATTCCTTTAGAGAATGAGTCTTCTGCCTTTCAATGAATTCTGGTCTTTTGGGTTGAATTAGGGAACCAGTAAGTGGTGATTAAATTAAGGATAGTCCTATGTTACTAAATAAAATAAAGCAGGCCAGGGGACCCACTGAAGCAGCCCACACATGATCTGTAAGGAATGTTCTTACCTGCCAGGGAAGGAACAGTGTAGTTCTGTAATCAGCGGGGAAGAAAAGCTGGGAATGTCCCAGCTGAAGGGAATCTTGGACAGGAATTGGTGCTGTAGGGCACTTGGAAGGGGCCACGAGAGAGAAACCCTGCTGTGCATTCCCAGTACAGAGGTACCAACTCTGCCCCCCGGGTCAGCCCTGTTCATCCAGGGGTCTCCGGGCCCTGAGGGTCCTCAGAGCTTTGGACAATGCAGCTGAAACTGGCAGATCAGCTGAGAAATTCCTACTGGGAAAAGGGCTGGGGAGCTGCAGAGATGGCACAGCCCCTGACACAGGGGCAGGGCTGGTGTGCCTGTGGCTGGTGTGTCTCAGGGACCCCAGAGGGAGTCTGGGGACATTGGGGTGGGGACGGGGGGCCCTTCCCACGGAGGGAGGCAGAGCTTTACCCAAGCCCTTGAGGGCTGGGGAACGGGTCACTGACCTCCCTCATATTTGTAATTGCTGCATTATGAGGAGTAAAGGGCTCTGCAGCCTGAGGGACAAAAAAAAGGCAAGGAAACAAACTCGAGTGTAAGTTAGAGCTACCCAGGGATTTCTCTAACTCATTTTTGGCCCCAGTCAGGGTTTTATGTGTCTCTTTCCTCCAAGCAGTCAATAAAAACAGCCCTTGCTATGGAAACTGCCTCCTTCATCATTCAGAGAGCCCCAGCAGCCCTTCAAAGGATGCTCGTGCCAATTAGCACCAAAACTTCACACACAGAGCATTTCAGAGGAGCTGCTCGGCCACAGGGCACTTGCCATTGAAATCTTTAGTTTTAGCCCCTGAGAATAGTTGTGAGAGCCGATGCCAGCTCCTGGTGGGATGGTGGATATCCTGCAGGGACAGTGCGTGGTGGGAGGGAGGGAAGGTCCCACCCGGGCCTTGATGCACACACAGAGTGCTCCTGTTGGAAATCCCAGCCCAGCCCCATCCTGAATCCACAGGCAAAAGTGACTTTTTTAATGGTCCCTGCAGCCCGTGCATACCATATTTGTAAAGCAGAGCTCGGAGTGTCTGCATAACTCATTGCTGTGGAAAGAGTCATCAGGATGATGTATTGAAAGCCAGCCATCTCCATTATGGTATGCCATGTATGTTTTTAGAAGCTATTTTTAATATTAATAGTACTCTGTAATGCTGATAAAGTAGAAAGCATTTATAATTTGTTGCACTCCCAACCTCTTTCTAAGCCCACATTAGTTCACTTTCCACTCGACTGAAGGACAATTTTTTAAAGATATGATGGTCTGGAATTTGTTAATAGTGTATTAAGGGGAAAAACCTTTGTTATTTAATGAGTGTATCACTCTGAAGTGTTCCATAAAGGCTGTTGTGCTTCCTTTCCACCGCTGATTTACGTCTCAGTGTTGGATGGCAGCGTTCCCAGTGCTCCCTGCCACAGGAACACTCCCCTTATCTCCCAGGCCTCTGGCTCTCCATCGAGGGTCGGGTGAGGTTTGGTGACACGGATCAGGGAGCTCTGGCTGCTCCATGTCCCAGAAAGAGTCTACACACATGGATGAGGAAGTCAAGGTGAGTTTAACCCTGCTGTGGGAGCTTCAGGAAAGAGCCCTTTGCAGGACACTGGACTTTACCCACATGGCACAGACTTCTCTTAACCATAAGGTCAGAAAGTCCTGCATTTCCGAGAAACTGAGATGCTGATGGTATCCTTTGGCTTTCTCGTTTGAACAGGCATCTCCCTCTCTCCAAGAATGGGACCTCCTGGCAATTTCCCTCTTTCCTGGTTGTGCAGCCAGGCCCTGCAGGAGCCCAGTGGAGCTTTGTGCCTGCTCCTGTCCCCTGTGCTGTGTGCCTCATGCCTCACCCAGCCCGCTCCCTGCCCCATCCCTGCAGGCTCTGGAACTCCTGAGCACTGAAAACTCACAGTTACTCTTCTGCCAGGGGTTACCAAGGAGCTGGAGCAGCAGGGACATTCCACAGAATCACTGTGTTTGTGTTGGAAGGGGCCTTAAAGCCCATCCATGGGCAGGGACACCTTCCTCTGCAGCAGGTTGCTCAGAGCTCTCTGCAGCCTGGCTTGAACACTTCCAGGGATGGAAACACCTTGGAGTGAGGATGATGCTCCCTGGAGGGAGTGGGTTCAGCTCTGTCCCTGACTCGGGCTGGCTGCCCCAGCCTGGCGTTGTCCCCTCAGGCTGGTGCAGCTCATCCCGGGGTGCTGGGGCAAGGCTGGGCTGAGGGCACAGCTCATCCCCAAGGATGTGGCACCTGGACACGGTCAAACCCTGCCTGCTCCCTGCTCTGGCAGAACCACACAGGACACTGCACGCACTTGGACAAAGGCTGGGCCACAAACAGAGTCTATCAACATTATTAATGGTGTTTTTCTGACCTTTCTAATGAGGAGATACTCACTTCCAACAGCACTGCCAGTGTTGGCATCCTTGAATTTTTTTCTTTCCAAAGAGGTTTAATTGAGCTAGGTATAAATAGCATATCAGTAAACAAGACCTTTTGGCTCTGTGAATCACGTCTAAAATATTTGAAGCCCTCCACAGCGTCTCTAATGGTGAAGAATGTGCTCATTAGGCTGGTCCAGATGCATTCTGCAACCCAGTGAGGACCTCACTCTGCAGCAGATAAATCACAGCAGTGTTAATGTTCCTGTTTGCAGACACCGAGCACCCAAAGCTCTGGCACCCGCTCCAAGGACCTTGGCATGTGTGGCTCTTAGGCCTCCCTAGATTTTCAGAGTTTCACCCCAAAATAGATTTGACACAAGAATTGCAGGACCCGAGTTTATTTCATTCTATTGACTTCACCCCCTGCCCCAGAGAATTCCAGAATGACTCTAAAAATCCCATAAACAATCCTGTACTGAAAACAAAATGGACACTGGAAAAAAAGAGCAACTTTTATTCTGAGTTTGCTTTCTTGGGAATTTCTCAGCTAAGCATTTACATGACAAACATCTCCAGTTAATCTTGCTTTGGTGATGTAAGCAAATGGTCCCATCGTCCCCAGGAATGCATTTTATTTTCCTTCAGTAATCTCCATGGCATTAATTACGTCTGGTTCAGGGTATGTGGAAGTTGTTTGCAGCATCGGAAACTTTATTTTTAAAGCCATGCTAGACCTAAAAACATGTATGCATGTGGATTCACACCTACCCCCTCCCAAATAACCACCACAATTATAGAACAGATTGGAAAGCTGGAGTCCAGAAGCAGAGACCAAATGCCTCTGAGGTGAAGGGTGTAGAGAATTGTTTTGACCTGAATAATAAAACTGAAATGCCCAGGTCTAAAAATATCCAAGAATATACTTAGGTCCCAGATTCTTCAAATTGCCTTAAAATGCAAATATGGGGATTGGAACTTTTTTTATCTTGCCTGACGCCTCTTGGAAATAGAATTTGTTGCATTTATAGCTTGCTTTTATCTGAGTGTTTCAAAGTCCTCTGCTGATATTAATTAAAACTTGGATGTGGGGCTGGGTGAGGTTTAGAACTCTTGATCTAGGTAAGGAAAACAACTTCATTTAAAAAAAGAAGAGAAACAAAGAAGCCTCCAAGGCTGACAGCAGGCAGGAGAGCAGAGCCAGGTCACCTGCCTGACCTCCTGTGGGTGATTCCTTCACCCAGCATGGCCAGTCCCAGGATGCCCAGTCCCTCTCTGAAGGGAACAGGGGCTGTGGGAAGGCAAACCCAAACCCAAGCACTGTGCTTGGTGTGGGCTCTGATGATGCCCCACAGGCTTCACTGGCTGCTGCTGCTGCTTCTGCTTTTAGGTCCCCCCAGAGTAACACATGGAACAGCAACAGTAAATGCAGTTTGTGAAGCTTCTCTCTCTGTTTCAGGGCAATTGCTTTATTACATCTGATAGTTTATCACTTCTGCTGGAGATTTAATAAAATGAAACTGAACTCATGCATGTCATGGGCTGTGGCCCAGCTGCCCTTCAGGGTCAGGCACTTGGGGAGTAATTTTGCCTGGACATTTCCATCCTTGTGCATCTCCCCATTGTGGGGAAGTAAATACACCCTGACTGAAGTGTGGGGAAGGTCTGCAGGGTCAGGGCTGGACATTGAAGAACCTCAGCACAGCTCAGCAAGAGAGGAAGTCTCAGGCCATAAATACTTCCATTATTTTCCAGTCATCAGTATCTGTTCTATCCCAAATCCATGAGCAGGGTCCTTGCTGTGTGCAGGAAATGCACCCCGAGTTCTCAGGGGTGTGAAATGTTCTGGGCTCCCTTGGTGCTGCTCACACCCTGCTGCTCCCAGCCATTCCCCTTCCTCCTGTCAGCAATTAGAGCCCATAAACATCTCAGGCATAAGGAATGGATTTATTATGGTTATCTCAGTGCTAAGTAAACTCAGAGATAAGAAACATGAAGATGGTCCATAATCTTAAACTGCTTATTAAATTATTATCTTTTAAATATTTTATAGGCTGAGCAGAACAGCAGCAGCTCCCAAAATGGAATCCCTCGAAGAACAGCCTGGGACAGTGGAAGGTATCCCTGCCCACGGCAGGGGGCTGGAACGGTGTGGTCTTTAAGGTCCCTTCCAACCCAAACCATTCCAGGATTCCATGATTCTATGAAGTCGGATGATTTAATGGTTAGACTCAATGGTCTTAGAGGTCTTTTCCAACCCAAATGATTCTGTGATTTAGTGAAAGAAAGCTAAGCACAGGCTGCACTGAGAACCATGTGAAAAGGTCACATGCAAGCTAAACCTGGTTTGTTCATAAATCCCAGGTTATATTTGCAGGAATATCCAGGCTCAGATTCTCTTCTAGGAAAAGCAGAAAGATTGAAAAAACCCTTCTTGACCATGTCATATTTCCCTGGTGTTAAATTGCTGGTGACCATGTCCCAAATGTGCCCAAGCCAGTGCCCAGGCTGCAGTGTGCTGCTGAGCCCTGCAGGAGGGCTGGTGGCCCTCAATTTATGTACAGAAAGGTGAATTCTTGTGTATTGCAGCAGTTCAGAGGGCGTGGAACAGGGCAAGTATTGGTTTGTTACTGTGGTGGTCTCTGAGTGCCTTTAATTGGAAGGATTAAATGCACATCATCATTTGTGCCACTTCAAAAACACACAAAGGACTTTCTTCAGTTCTCTTACCCATTTCCAGGCACTGCACTTCCACATGCTGGGAAGGCTCACATATTCCAATGAATCACATGCCTTTTCTTGTCTAATCACCTGATCCCTGACCTGGCACAGCAGTAACAATTCACTTAAACTATTTGTAATGGTGGAGCAGTGTCTGTAAATCAGCCTCTCTCTGCTGACTCTGCTGCAGCTGCACGGATTTGCTCCAGGTCTGGATCTGCTGTGCTAATTTTTTAAACGGAACCTTTTTCTTTATTGATGTGACGTCTGGGAAGGTCACAGATATGTCTGTGTGATGCCATATGAAAGCAGACAGTCCAAGGAGATATTGTTCAGCAAAATCCCAGACAGTTCATTCCAGCTGATGCAGAGAAATTCCCAGAGCTGCTCCACACGGCTCTCTCTCCTCTGGGAGGCACCAGCTGTAAATCTGTGAGTCCAGCCGTGGTGCAGCGTTCATTCATCCCCAGATAATTCTGCTGAAATGGTCAGAAAAGCGCAGGTTTGGTCCCGACTGTGGTCCTGCCTTCTGTGGTTTGGTCACGGGGCTGCTGAGAGCCTCTCACTGGGTTTGTTTTCATATTCCAGCAGTAGTGGGGTTCTATAAATCCGGAGAAAACAGAGGTGGGGCTAAAGTTCAGAATATGGAAACGGCATCTTCCTGACACCCATGGAGGTGCTCGTGGTCTGGAGAGCTCCGGGTGCAGCAGGGTCCCCCCCTGCCCCGAGGGATGCGGCTCGGGAGCTGCGGGTGGTGATGTGCGGCCGGGCTCCGAGCGCAGCCCCGCAGCACCGACCCAGAGCAGTGCCCGGGACAGGTCCTGGCAGGGCGGCACCGCCACCTCCGGAGCCGCAGGGGAAGAGCAGGGAGCAGCCCGGCACCCGGAGATGGCATTTCCTCCCAGTGCACAGAATCCCAGGATTACCGAGGCTGGAAAAGCCCTCCCAGTCCATGGAGTCCAAGCTGTGCCCCATCCCCACCTTGTCCCCAGCCCAGAGCTCTGAGTGCCACCTCCTGCCCTTCCTTGGGCACCTCCAGGGATGGGCACTCCAAACCTCCCTGTGCAGCCCCTGCCAATCCCTGAGCACCCTTTCCATGGGGAAATTCCTGCTGCTGTCCCCCCTGAGCCTCTCCTGGCCCAGCCTGAGGCCGTTCCCTCTCCTCCTGTCCCTCTTCCCTGGGAGACCCAGGGCCCCCCACCCGATTGCCCCAGGCTGGACAGGGCTTGGAGCAGCCTGGGACAGTGGAAGGTGTCCCTGCCCACGACAAGGGTGGCACGGGATGGGCTTTCACCATTCCCTGGTTCTGTGATCCCTGAAAATGCCAGGTGAGGAAATGAAAGCAGAGTTTATTCCTGTGGCAAAGCTCAGCTCCTGCTGGAGACTCAGCCCAGCAACACTTTGACCACCACTACAGCAAACCTACAAGAAATTTATTCAATACATCCTGCCTCATTTTCTTGTCAGAATTTGCCAGTATTCACTATTCAGTTCATCACAAAGTAATTTTGGCAGACAATTCTTGATCTGAAGTTCATTTGTAGTTCATCTCCAGAAGTAATTTCTTTTTGTTGGACACATTAATGGCATATTACTGGTAATGCTTCTAATGAGGCTTCCAGCATGAGCACTCACACCTGCAATCTGAAATAGGGTTTATGAAAATATTCCCCACTAGGTTAAAATTGATTTACAAAAAAATTTTACAAAAAGTGAGTAAATTGCTAAATATCCATGAGAACTAGGTATAAAATACCCCTGAGCAAATGTGAAAACAACCAAAGATTTTGGGGATCCACTTCTGGCTCTTTATGGGTTTCCCTCTCCCCCTCTGTGACTCTGTGTCCAGCACAAGGCTCCTGCTCCAGCTCTGGCCACTGGCAGCTCCTGCTCAGCCTGCAGAGATCCCTTTGGACAAATGCATCTCTTGGATGCAGCTGCTGAAGGCTCCTCCTCCCTCTGTTTCCCAAGAACATTCTAGGCTACACATAATCTTTTAGCAGACTCACTTTTAAATGCTTTTGAACTTTATCTCAAATTTCTCATTAAAACTTGCCTGCATTGATGTTTTAGGCAGTTCTGTCGGGGATGGTGCCCTATCTGTGTTAAACACAGAGTGAGTTAATGAGCAGCTCTGCTTCTGTATTGAACCTTCTTCACTTCTTTTGGTTTGAAATCAGAATCGATAATCCCTGATCAAGAACATGGAGATGTCAGACAAAAACATTTCTCATGCCTCTGTTGAGAACAGATGTATGCAGTGCTTCTGTGAGGATGCCAGGAACAGAGTCAGGATTATTTTTGTCAGGGCCTTGGCCAGATTTCCCCAACTCTGTGTCCATCAGCAAAGACCTTATTTAATGGGTATAACCTGTACCAGTGCCTCTGGGGGTGAAATCCTTGCCCCTGCAGCCAAAGGCAGGGCTCTCACTGACACCCGAGTCAGCAGCTGTGACATGAGGGGGGCTCTTGGTGGCATCCCCACGCCCTGGCAGGCAGCTCTGTCCCGGCAGGAGCGCTCAGCGCTGGGTTTGGCTGCTGCAGGGGCTCGAGGCTCAGCCCAGTCCCAGCAGAGCGGGTCAGCCCTGCCCCGCTGCAGAGCACCCGGAGCCGGCCGGGGCAGCGGGGCCGCGCTGGAACCTCGCTGCTCCTGCCGGGCTCCTGAGCACCCAGCCCGGGCTCACCCCGAGCCACTACCCGGCCGGGCAGCCAGCGGGAGATCCCACCTGCCCCATCGGGGTCTCGGGCTGCAACATCACAGCTCTGCCTGGAAATGCGCTGCTCCCTTCCCTGGCCGGCAGGGAATTGGCTCCAGGAAAAATAAAATCAGCTGAGCGAGTCTCTCTCTAATCCTCGCTTATTCTTTGAAGCAGGCAGGGCTCGAAGGGATTTGCAGCGAGTTTCTGAGGATGAAATTACAGGTGATTAGCGTTCGTACCAGAGCTGCTGGTCGTGCATCCCTCATTTCAGTCACGCAGAGCAATGGCCAGTGAAAGGGAGATGCTGGGACCGCAGGTGGGCAGGGAGCGTGGCTGCAGGACCTGCTACAGCCTCCAGGCCGTTCTGTGTGGGGCAGAAAGGCTTCCAGGACATCTGCCAGCAGCTGTGGGACGTGAATCTCAATGGAAATACCCGCAGGTCGAGGAGAAGTGGCAGCTCTGTGGGGAGGTTAAGGCTTGGCGCTGCCCTGTCACGCCAGAGGTGTCAGAACAGATTCCATTTGCGGGAGGAGAACTTGTGTGAGCTCGTGTCGCCCTAATTTTTGAAAGAATCAAAGAATATGGAGAAAGGAAAGCTGCCCAGGCTGGCAGCAGAGCAGTGCAAGGACAGCTGACAGCACCAGCAGGTGACAGAGGCAGCCCCAGCCCGGGGCTGGTGCCTCAGACCTCCCCTTGCTCCCTGGGAAAGCACCCTGAGGGCCCCGGCTGCGCTCCGAGAGCGCATCTGCCAGGCAGCCAGGGCACTCCCTGGGCAGCTGAATCCCAGTCATGGCTCATCCTCCAAGGAGCTTTTACTAATGTTTGAAACCTGGCCTCGTCCTGCTGTATCTCCTTAGGTAAAAGGAGTGATGGCAGATCAGTTGGAATGTTGATTGAGGAAATATGGGAAGGTTTGGCTTTGAAAAGGGAAGCTCTGACCATCCAACACCAGAATAGGGAGCCCTTGCCATGGACAGCAATGAAAACCCAGAAATCAGCTCAATCTGTCAGCTGGCAATGTCAGTACATGACCATCCATAATTAATTTCACAGGTTTATATCGTTATTTTGGACATTTTGTAGCATAAGCCTTTTCTATAATTGGATATAAAGGGTCTTGATAAAAGTCAGCAACTCATGGTTATCCATGACTGATTACAAGCTACTTTTAAATTATAAAAAAACCCAACCAAATGAGAATGAACCCCAAATAGTCTGTTTGTGTTATGTTTTATTTAACAGAGTGTGCTTTAACAGGGATGCAGAGAAATCTCTGCAGTTTTAAAAAAAGAGTTGTCTCTGGAATTAAAAGTTAATTTTGTGGTTTTTAGTGAAAAATAAATTATTTGGGAAGGAAAAGCTTCTCAGCACTGTGGCCCATCCAAAGTACACCTGAAACCTGCCCGTCAGGAGGGAAATCTTCTGCTTCTCCATCAGTTCCCTCTGATGTGGTGGGAAAAGCAGTCCAGGGGAGCTGCTGCCGCCTCCCAGAGGACTCCTCCCTGCTGCAGCTCCTGGGATGTAACTCACAGTGACAGGCGTGAGCAGAGACGGAGCACAGGGCGTCTGCTGGGAAATGCAAAAGGAATTTGCTCTTCCACCACTTAACATCTGTAAATATTAAATGGGCTTTACAAATATTTTCCCAGTTGCTGAACAAATTTAGAGCTTGAAACATTTAAGGGAGGGAAGGAAGAAAGGATGGGATGAAGGGAGGTTGATACTGACACTGGGAACTCTTTTCTACATTTCTTTGAAAAGCAAACACATTTACTTCAGGGTTTTTATTTGCCACATGGAAAGGTAATGTGGCATCAGCCCTTCTGGGATTTGTAGCTTTTTTGCCCTTTCACCTCAAGTTAATAATATGACACATCTTTGTGTCACTTTATTTTTATTTATTAATTTGTGTATTCTTGACGTGGGATTTTGCAGGTCAGGAAGAGAAGTGATCAATAATAGCCTTGGTGAACAGAACAGCCAACAAAGAGCTCATGCCACTGCCCAGCATGTCCTGGCACTCCATGTCCTTGGCAAAGTCCCTCTCCAGCTCTCAAAGGCTCCTGGTTGAAGAGGCCACGGCCCCTGGCCCGTCCCACTCCCTTCACAGGGATTTGATGTTCTCACCTAAATCAGCCCTGGAAGTTTGCCTGCTGTAAATCCTTTTTCTTCCAGGGCACATGAGTCCCCCTCTGAAGCTGCAGCCTGGAACATCCCATTTCCTTAGAGAAGTGTACAAGTGTAAAAGCAGGGATGGAGCCAGGCAGTGCTGTCCCCAAAGCCCTGACTTCCTAAAAACCCTGATGTCCAGGCAGGAGGAGGAGAGAGGCAGGAAGGAAGGTAGATTGTTCAGATTTATAACTACAGACCCCTCCGAGGTGATAAAGAGCCAGGCAGACTTGTGTGGAGATGGCATCTGTGTTTGGAACACCTGAACAGTTAATCTGATCTTTTATTAAAACTCTCTGCTGAATTTATCCATTATTAATTAACTCTGGACAAGAGCCGTGTCTGTCCCTGAGCAGGCTCTGAGTGCTGTGAGACTCCTGAGGGGGTGAGGAGGGAGGTGAGAGCCTGTTCCTGCTCTCACCAGGGCTCTGTCCTCGCCCCACAGCCAGGATTGCGTTTGGGAACTGCTGTCTCAGAGCAATGGCTCCATAGGGATGCTCCCTGCCTGCTCCAGGCTCTGGGGTGCCTCCAAGCCAAGGCCCCAGCACACCTGAACAAGGATTTTGGCTCTTTTATTCATTATTGCTCTCTTTGTCCGACTGCAGCCCCTCACAGGCAAGACTTTTTTATGTTCCACTCTGTATTTATTTATTCTCACAACATGTTAAATGCTAATAACAGGGAGCTTGAGGACAGACTCTGTTGATTCCTATTCCCTACTCACATTTCAATGTCTCCTCTAAGGTGTTATCTAAATTAATTCTTTATTCTTTATCCAGCCGGGATCATGGATGTTTCATGGAGGAATGACCCTGGAACAATGACCTGAGTCCTTTTTAAGTCAATGAGAAAACTCCCAGAGAATTAAACCTAAACTAATCTCTGCATAGACTCCCTCCTCAGTCTTAACCACAATTAGGGGTTGATTTACAGCTGGAAGGCTGGGGTGTTTCACCTCCTTGTGTGGCTGCTCAGAACACGTCCTTGCTCCTTGCACAGGAATGTTTGACAGACACAAAAAGCAGGATTTAAAAAACTGAAATATCTTAAAATCTTTGTACAATTAGGGTGGGTTTTTTCATACTTACCACTTACCTCCTCTTATAATACACAAACACTTCTAGCACACAGATACTCAGAATTTTTAACTGAATTGCATGAGTGTAAATATTTTTATTACTCTATTGGAACAAGAGGACTTGCCACAGGTCTTTAGCAGTGAAGCACAGTTTTTCAGGCAGCTCCTAGGAAGGCTATGCAAGAAAGTCTTGCCTCTAAATCTACATTTGGGATGGGAATTTCCCTTTTATTTTGTGTAGCAGAAGAAACTGAGGGTACCAATCAAGGAAACTGAGGAAATCAATGAACTGATGCTCAGAGCCACCTCCAGAGAAGTCTGGAGTTCCACTGAAAAGAAACAGAAGATTAAACTAATCCACAAAATCGAGAAGATGCTGCAGTTCAGTGCATGACCTGGGCTTTTTCCTTTTACCTGGGAGATCTTTGGCAGGACCGAAGTGCAGCCCCAGGTCAGCTATGAGTGTTCTTCCAGCAGCTCAGTCCTGAGCAGGTTCCCGCTGGACAGGTGTGGAGCAGGGCTGCTCCTCTGCTCTGCACACCCTGGCTGGAGGCAGATGCTGATATGTTCGGGCAAAGACACACAGGACACCTCTAACAGGACCATAAAGTGAAGCACAACATCCTCTGGGCTAGACCCAGGTTCTCATTCTTAGGCCAAGCTTCTCTGTGTGGCTTCTACGGAAAAGAATTGGGAGAAAACCTTCCCTGAAGTGTTTTTGTTGTTGTGCGGCCCGGCATTGCAGAAAAAGGTCCTGTTTGATGGAGGAGGTTTCCCAGCAAAGATAACGTTGTGCGGTTTGGGACAGACCCCGGAGCTGCGAAAGCTCCTCCACCCAGCAGGCGGGACGAGCTCTGAGCCCTTCCCCGGGACACCCCCGGGCCAGCGCCCGCAGCGGCTGCGGGGAGCTCGGCGCCTGCGGGGATTCACAGCACCCAGCGATGCGGGTGGCTCGTCCTGCTGCAGTTCTGGAGCCTGGAAGCGCAGCAGGAAATGTTGTTTCCTAGAGGAGCAGCGCAGGGCTGCAGGCTCGGAGGAGATGCTGAGTTTTGAGGAGAGAGGCACCGCGTTGGGCTGTAACACCTGTAAATGGCTGTGTACACCCCGTGTGCCGATTGTCTCTCTTTCCTGCCATTGCTGTACCGGATTTTCCCAATATTCCCCGTGCTGCCACTGCGCTCCCTGTGCAATAATGTGTTAATTTTTTCCATATGCTAAGACGGAGGGAGTACTGCGGAACCCGGATCCCTGCGATGTCTCCATTTCCCCCTTCCCTGCAAGGAGGGGTTGGGATTCCCTGCGTTCCGAGCTGACCCGGGGCTGCTCGGGTCCCTTGACGAGGGACACTGGCGGTGCGTGTCCCCAGCCGGGCCCTGGCTCGCAGACCCCACCGGGTGGCACTGTGGGCAAGCGTTCGGGCCAGCAGCACAAATTCGGGCACAAATGGCTCTTTAGGGGATCTCTGGAGTTAGGAAAATAGGTTAGAGTTGTGGGAAGAGTGTCGGTCTCCGATGCAGCCGAGGATGCTGTAAAGGACATTTTAGAAGATCTGCCTGTTGCTGCACCCCTGAAGAGTGCATTTAGTGCTCAGTGACATACATTTTTAAACCCTGTAAAGCTATAGAGCTAATGATGAAGCCCAGAGTGAATACAGTATTTATGAATAAAACCTCACGGCTCAGTGGAAAAGCCCGGGCCACCCCTTTGGCTGGAAAGGGAGCAGTGCAGGCAGTGACGGACAGGCTGGGTTACACAAAGTGTGAGCAGCAGCTCAGAGACTGCTCTGGCTGACACAGCAGAGGCCATCTTTTAGTGCGCTTATTGTTCTGTATTTCTCAGCCCTGAAAGCAAACCCGCTTGTTTTTAAATGCAAATCCTCTTTTGAAAGCCATAATGTTAACAGGAGACATCTGAAATCCCGCACCAGGCTCAGAGCAGCGGGATAATGAGTGTCACTGTGGGTACAGTATCTCTCACTCACAGCATCCCAGGGGCACTCCGCAGATAATGCCCTGCAGCAGCTTGTGGAGCTGAAACAAAATAACAGCTGGTCTAGGGCACTTTAAAAATGCCGTTTTAATTCCAGATCTGCTCTCCCCTAAAGCCACCGGACTGATTTGCCTCCCGGAGTCGAAATAAGCCCTTTGTTTACTTTTGGTCCTTTGAAGAGAAAAGAGAAATGAGTTATGATGGTTTTGTTCAGCACCTCTTGTGGAGACCAAGTTCAGGCCTGCCCAGATATCTGCCTGGCACACAGGGGATGTGGCTGGGCTTCCAGATGACACACATCCCGATCACAAATACTGTTCCAGGGTTCTGTGGGACGTCTGGAAATTCCAGATAAATGCTACAAGGCTTCAAAACCCTTACAAGGCCTCGTCATCTGAGTAAACCTGAATAGATTTGGTAACCTGATGAGTGGCAGTAGAGGACAACCTCTACTCAGAGGGGTTCACCCTCTGCTCACAGAGCCCCAGAATCAGGAATGTTAATATAAATTGGTTTCTCCCCATCGGTGTGAGGTGCTCAAAACTCAGGTACGTGACAAGGCTTGGATGCTGCAAGCTGCAAGCTGAGTCTCCCAGCTCAGGGGATGGATGCAAACAGCTTTTCTGGATAACACAAAGGTAGAAGAACACAAAGTTGTGTCAAAACTCTCTCAAGTCTTTGAGGGGAACTTGCCTAGTGCTCTGTGCTGCCAGTCACGACATGGAAGGAAGTGGAGGATATGAGGGAGAGAGTTGTCTAGGAAGGGATGGGAGGGGGAAGAAGGGAAGCTTGATTGTGAGAAGCAGGACAGGATAGGAGTCATGTAAGAAGATCAGGCAGAAAATAAAAATAATGAAGAAAAGGCTGGCAAAGTTTCTTAGAGCTGCAAAGTTTCTCTTTATTTCTACTTTGATTGCAGGTGACTCACAGAAGGCACAGTTAAGGTGGATGTAAATCCCCTCATCCTGCCTGAAGGATTCACGGCTCTGAGAAACAACAAACAAATCCAGAAGCACCTGGCTGCTCCAGCAGAGACTGTCCCATGGACACCAGAGTGACCCCTCTGCTTCCAGAGGCATTTTCCGTGCTGTGGATGGACAGCAGAGCCAGCTGGGGCTGACAGCGGATGGCTCTCGGTGACACCATCCCCATCATCCCCAGAATGGTTCAGATTGCTGTTAGTACCTCAAGCAGTGATGCTCTATCCCTACAGACAGCAAACCGAATGAATTTGGCTTTTCTGGCTGTTTTCCCTCCCTGGCTCATTTTTAATGTGCTCAAGGCCATTCAGGGAATGTGCTGAGGGCAAGAGCCGCTTCAATCGCGGCGCCGGTGCTGCTGCTGCTGCCTCTGAGCCGATATAAAAGTCATCTTCCTCGTGTCCTTTCACATCTTGTAGCTTGTGAATCTCCCCAGCACTGCTTTAGAGAACAGCATATTCTTTGCCTTTGTGTTGTCTGTGCTGAGACACCTCGTTCTGCTTCAGGGGGTTTTGCCAGGGGCCTCTCCAGGGAGGTATTTCCACTCTTGTTCCTGAAAACCACACCAGCAACAGCTGGAGAATGAAAGGCTGAACTCAGAGGGAGGACCACAGCAGCAGCAAAATAGAACTTATCCCAGCTCCTAGTGGTATCACCTAAAGGATTAAACTTTGCTTAATTCTGCTAAAATCCTAGTGGTTACCAAAAGCCTGTGGTTATATTTGGTCCCAGGCTGGATCCAGTGCTCCCAGTCATCTGCTGGCAAACATGGATGGGGCACAGCCCAGGGAGGGCACAGGGCCAGAGAAATGCTTCCCAAAGATTCTCTTACATCCCAAGAATTAACTGTGCTTTCAAATTTGAGGGAAAGAAACCCATGAGATACATTTGGGGTTTTTTTTGTAATTTTTAATCCTTCTTTTCTTTTACACTTGTCCTTGCCCACTTTCTGTGAGGGTCCTAAAACAGCACCTATGCCCTGAGCTGGTGCAAGTGTGGGGAACATGGAAGAGAAACATCTTGGAAGGCTTAAAGAGAGTGTCCACATGATAATATTGTCCTGCTTATAATTACAGCACTGTGTATCTGCACACTTAGCTGTGTTCTGAAGTGTTCTGCCACCAGACCTGTGCCTGCTGAGCAGGGCTGATTTAAAGGTATTTACTTAAGCAAGTGACTTGTGTGTGAGCACACTTAGGGGCACAGTTACTCACAGGGCTTTCAAAGGACTCTGAAGGCTGCAGTCACTTGAATCCTGTTGAAATTCAGTAGTGGTTGGTTCCTTCTGTGTTTGAATTCAAATAAAGCTTGAACGTTTTATCTCCCTTTCTGTTTAAAATGTACCAGTTGTGTTTGACCTTGTGCATCATAAACTCTCCAGGGCTGATGTGAATCTGCAGCACATCCATTACTGCCCCGGAATCTGCTGCTCTTTGCTGGAATTTGGGAGGTTTGCATCCAGGAATATTTTAATGTCTTCCTCCAAAGAACCTCTTCCTCCCCCGGGGACAGCTTCTCTTTGGGGTTTTATGTTCTCTGCACTGTGTGACACTGCTGGGAGAGCTGGAGCATCAGCCTGGGGTGAGTTTCCTCATGAACGTGCTGCTGCTGCTGGTGCTGCTGCTGCTGCAGGGCCCAACTTCGCCCCACACCATCCCCAGGGGCTGTGCCTGTCACACACCCACAGCTGCAGCAATTTTCTGCATCTGAGTATGGCAAAGGCAGGGGATTTCCTCCAGCCCCGGGGCAGCAATTGGCAGCCACAGCTCTCAGAGCTCAGGTGGCCCTGGACTACTCCTGGCACCTCTGCCCTTCCAAACACCACCACAGCAGGATCTTCCAAAGTGGAAAACCCCAATGCTCCCAGCCCGCTGCCCTCATGGCTTCCCAAACACTCTTGTTGTTCTGGCTCTGTCCAGCACAGCAGCTCTCCTCTGCCTCTCACACGTTTAACTAAAGATCAGGATGATAAAGAGCTCCAGATCTTACAGGAGCCATCTGCTGAGGCTGTGACTGCAAAGTGCAGAGCAGGGAGCGTCACCCAGGGCTTTGGGGAGGTCAGGGCTGGGCTGGAGTCCTGCCTGGAGCTGTCCACGGTCTGAAGTGTTAATTCATGGAAGCAGCAGGAAAATGGTCCTTGTGTTGAGCTGTACTATGGATGCCTGAGCTGTGACTGCACAGGAAGCTGCACAGGTGAGAGGGGCAACCTGTGTGACCTTTCTGCTGAACCTGCCAGGGACTGGGACCCTCAGTGTGGGACATGTCAAGCTGCTTGTGGGTCTGAGCCCCTGGAGGTGCATTTGAAGGCGCTTGAAGTGCACGGAAAAGCTTTTACTGATGACAGTGAGATTTGGGCAAAGTATTTATATCCAAAGGTGCATGAAACACTGCTGAGATAAAAACAACCATTGGCTGTGGCTGACTTGAGCCTCGTTCCATGCAGAGCTGCAGGGAGCAGCCTGGAGCCCTGCTCTCCTGGCCCAGTTCAAAGTCCCAGCCTTTGCTCCGTGGACTCTGATTACTGGTGTCACAGCTCAAGTTAATTATAGATACCCAGTTACATAACTCTCCTCTCTTGAAGGACTTGCTCTTTCTGTGTTAACAACTTCATAAGCAGAGACTGTGACCCTGAGGGCTGGGAAGTGCACGGATGACCAGGAGAAAACAGCCCGAGAGCTTGTTCTGGAGAGATGAGTCTCCAAGAGGCTCGAGTGAAGTGATGGCCTTTATGCATCATGCATGCAGACATTTCATGCAGGAGCATGGAGCCATTATCCCTTCCCCAGGAGATTTTCTGTTTGCTTCAACTACAACACTGAACTGTAAATTTAACTTTTAAAATATAAGGTTCTTTCAGCTTGATATTAAAAATCAAATCCCCACTCCATTGCAATTACAGGAGCAATAATGTTGGGGATTCTGCTAGAAAAATCAGATCTGTCTGTCTGAGAACCAGGAGCCTGCTTCTGCTAATGATGTCCATGCAGCATTTATATACAACCTGGTGGGAGCACAAGGAGTGAGAACTGTCAAATCCAGCTTCTCCTGTCACCTGCATTGCTCAGCTCTGTTCATGTCTCTTTGTGGAATGCTTGGATGGTCCAGAGCTCTCTCATTAGCAACAGGTTATTTGTTTCATTCTTGTGTGTCAAAGAAATGAATAAATACATCTCACACTTAACCATCCAAACCTCCTGTTCTAGGGGCATTTTAATCCTCATGGTGTGCAGATATGTGGTTAGAAGACAATAGGAGTGTTCTCCTCCCAGGGTGTGATTTTCCAATGAGACCTGAGTGTGAAAGGAAAAGAAATGTTAATTATCAAATTATTTTAAATTTTAATTATTTCCATAGATTATCCAGTCACCATTTCTACTCGCTGTAATTCAGATCCAGATGGGAAATAAGCAGTTCACGTTCAATTGCAGCTGGTGGCAGATCCTTTGCAAGAGCAGGATCAGGTTTTGATGAGAGGAGGCTTTTTGCATGCAAATGTCTATCTTCCACAAAACTCTGGAGCCCAGTAACTGGGCAGGTCCTCAGCACAAACAGAGCCGTTGGCAGCACATCCTGACACGCTCACAGGTACCAGGCTCTGAAATGTGGTGAAATTACTTCATTTGCTGCAGACAGCTCAGGATTTATTGATTGAGTTATTTATTGCTTTGCCACTGTGCTGCTGGTGATCATTGCCCGTTCTCTTCCAAAGGGAGGGGGACGGGGCTTTGAAATAAACCTGGGAAGCAATACCAGCGATATCCTTTCTCCAGGACTGCTCTTTCTTGGGTCAATAGGGGATAAAAGACATCCCAGCTCAGCTGCAGGTCCCTGTGCTCAATCTGCTCCCCGTCAGCACTGACCAGGCACCGCCATCCATCTGCTCCTCGGCAGCACATGCAAACTAATGAAGGAGATCATTCCTGGAATCCCTGCAAGACATTTCCTGCACTAGAGCAGTTGCTGTCACAGTTGTCACCAATTAACTCTTACTGGGAGACTCAGAACTGGGAAAAAATGACCCGGCCCTGAAAATGAAGTGTCTGTTCAGCACTGAGTTCCTTTGTGTAAGCCCCAAGCTCTGCCCTCCAGGGTTGTGCTGTGCACAGTCCAAAAGCAAATGCTCCTTCCCCAGCAGAGTATGCAGAACTAACTGCTGTTCCACAGACACTTTCATGACTTTTGTACTAATTAGGAGCTCCTAATCTTTAGATTTCTCAGTGCTGTAACAACTCTTGGCTTTGATAACCTTTTGACTGTGGATAACACAGCTTCAAATTGTCCTGTGCAGACAAATTACGTGTTATCCATTAGCAAATTGGAGTTGTTCGAGTGTTGTTTTTCTGGGCTTTTTTTTTTTTTTTTAGTTTTCAGGCTGACAAGAAAAATGGCCCTTTTTTTTTTTTTTCCTTTTCCTTTTTTTTTTTTTTTTTAAGCTATGGCTCCCAGTTTCAGACAAAGCCTGTCATCCCAACAAACCACTGTGTTTAAATTACCTCAGTGCCTTGTGTTTGCCCTCCCTGCTGCACCTGCGCTGCTCCTGCCCCTCCCTGCAGCTGGACCTGCTCAGTGTCATTGTCCTCAGCTGCGCTGGGCAGCCCAGGGTGGGGTAAAGCCCCGGCCCAGCTCCTGCTGCTCCCAGCTTGGAGAGCTGTTCCTGGCTGGAACTGGAGCTTGCCCCTCCGTGTCTTGGGGTGGCCAAAGCCCCCGGCCCTGGGGGAGCTCAGCCTGAGCGTGGAGGTGCTGAGAGGAGCCAGGTGGGAGCTGTGGGGTCACACTGAGCTCGGGGAGATGGGGCTGTGGGTGCTGGGCACTGAATCCCCCCGGGGATGAGCCCCAGGGTGTGATGAGCAGCTGGGGAGAGCTCAGGTGCCTCCTTACCCTGCACAGGGTGGTGGCCAAAGGATGGATGTGGTGAGGAGCTGGCACAGAGTTTGTCCCACCCAAGGGTTTTGCCCTGGGTGATGCACCTTTTCCAAACATTGTGCAGAGTAAGAGATTCATATCTGTAAGAGCTACAGCAGTCAGAGAACTTCCTACATTGGCTGTAGGACTTCTCTGGAGGATTTCTGGAAGCTAAGGGCAACTTGGGGTTTCTTGTAACGCCTGGAGAAACAAGGAAGGCAAATCTCTCTCCAGGTTAAATTCTGTAAGAAGGAATCAATCATTTGGAATTTTAATCTCTGCTTTCACCTGGAAAATGAGACAACAAAGGCAAGTTGCTGTGTGATGTGAATGAAGACCTTGGCAAACAGCAAATTTTTTCCTGCTGCCAATCCTGGCCTGTAGAAGAGCCTCAGTAAAAGATCAGGAATTGGGAGAGAGTCTTAGATATCAGAGCTTTCATTCCCAGTGCTTGAAAGGCCCCAGGGAGAAGTAATTGGAAAATACTTAAGAACATATTGTTATAAGACAGCCATATTTTGCTTTAAAAGTGTAGTGCAATAATCTTCTTTACAGATGGGGAGAAGTTTGGGGAATTTAAAGAACACTGATAAGGAGTGGTTGGGAAGGGTTCTGTTCTCCGTGGAAATGACAATTTGTAGGGCAGTATGGAATCCCACAGCGTGCTGCTGCAGTGCTCCAGCCTCCTGGGAGAGCAGTGCTGGTGAGCAGCCAGGGTGCCAGATCCCAGCTGTTCCCTGCAGGGAGGAAGGACGGGGGCAGCAGGGCCGGCAGCGGGGCTGGTGCTGCCCGAGCTGATGCGAGCAGACTCCGGACCCTGGAGTCTACCTGGAGAGCAAAAAGCGTCCCCCCTGTGACCCCTGTCGCTACTGAGGAGTGAGGGGAAGGTATCTGAGTGGTCTCTGTGCCCTGCGGGTGCTGTGCCTCGGTGCCCGGCAGGAGCTGGTCGGGTCTGTGCCAGGGGGGCTCCGCGTCCCAGCGGCCGCTGTGTGGGGAGCAGCGCTGGGTTTGGGGTGCCCTGAGGGTCCTCCTGCCGTGTTCAGCAGCTGCCCCACATGGCTCCAGTGCCGGGGGCTTTCCTCAGGGTCCCCGGGATGGGATTCCCTGCCCAGGAATGCCCGGGGATGCTGCAAGGCTGAGCCGAAATCCCCAGGGAAGCACCTGGGGCAGCGCTGCCTCTCTGATTCTCTGAGCTCCCTTCCAGCTTCGCTTCTCCGATTCCACGATGCCACGTGCATATTTTACGGGGTTTCCTTGCAAGGGGCTTAAATAATTCCTTACTCTTGCATTTGTGTGTTTTTGCTAAGTTAGCCTTTCCTCGTGTGTCGTGACGTGTGTTTGGTGTCACAAGATTTTTCATGGAAGGCGACAATGTCTTTTTTTTTTTTTGGCATCTTATTTGATCTCAGACTCCCAGGAGATTTAAGGGAAGGAAAGGGAATAATTATACACCAGGAGTGAGTAGGCTGAGCACAGAAAGGTCACGATTTACACAATGTTTCATGTTAAAGGGAGGGCAAAAGCTGCTCCTGCGGTGGAGGCAGCGATGTCGCTGTGAAACCTGAAAGACTTCGTGGTGTTCCTCACGGATATTTTGTGTTCTGATGTGAATTCTTGAAATACTGAAGCAAATTCTCATTATCAGTTTTGATGAATGATGCCAATGCTTACACATGGTTTTTAAATACCTGTGCCACGTGGGTTGGTAAATAACACAATTGCGAATGTTTCCATGAGCAGCCTGTGAATGTCAAAGCAGATATTGCTTCATTTTCCGAAGTTCTGTCTTTATTCTCTTCCCTGTGTTTCATTACCACGTCTAGGTCATTAGTGAAGTGACACCCGAGGGGGAAGAGAGAAATCAAATGACAGTGTAGGTGATGTCTGACATTAGCCAAATGTCAGGCTTTCTGATGGAGGCATCAGAATTAATCTGAAAATGTTATACCATTTTAGTCATTTTCCTAAGAGATTGAAAACACGGGAGGCAGGCTGATGGCATTTTGATTATAGTCTCAAATTGCAAAGTCCTTGCAAAACACACCTTCTCCTTTCCTCTCACGTAATTAAAACCTGCTGTCACCTTGATCTTTATTATATTTTTCCATGTCCTGGCAGGTCTCTTGAGTTGTGTGTGCTATTGATCCTTGTTGTTTGGGCAAACTCAACATGTCAATATTGCTCAGATCATAGCAAGTGGCTCTTGCATTTTGTATTGTATTTTGTTGGAGAGAGAACATGTGGCAGAGGCAGCATGGTGAGAGTATTGAGCATCAGGTGCAAGAAAACAAATTCAAGTCATGGCTCATGAGAAGCTTTAAGCCCTGAGGGTGATTCCAGAGGGGGTCTCTGAAGCTCTCCTTAGCACCAGGTGTGCTGTTTGCAGGGGCAGCACCCATCTCTGACGGCCAGAGAGAGGAAGACTATTCCTGGTTCAAACCACTTTAAAGCACGTTTAGTTCTGCCATCTGCTGTGAGCAGTAAAGCCCCCTGCCAGTGTTAAAGTGGCACTTTTATGGTGACAGAGAGAGTAATGGGCTCTGAGGGAGCTGGAGGATGCTGTGTTGTGCCACAGCTCTGGGTGGCTGTGGATGTGATGCAGGGCAAGGGATGGGAGCCCCAGGGCCAGCAGGTGAGATGTTTGCAGAGCAGCTCTGTGCAGACCTTTGGGGAGGGATCCAAAGGGTGATTGCAGAAGATGTTCTGGTCCCTGTTAGTGCTCCCCAGCCCTTCAGCTCTGGCAAGGTTGGATGTTGCTGTAGTGGCCCTAAAGATGGGAGCTTTGTAGGGCAGGAGTCCCCTGTGTGTCCCAGAGCTCCTGAGTGACTCTGCCGTGCTCCTGGTGGCCCCTGGGCTTTTACCTCTTCTGTCACCCTCTCTCCTACTCAGATGAGGATTGGAGAAATCAGCTTTGTTTTGGTTTAACCTCAGCATGTGGGGGTTGCTGCTGATGTTACTGAGGATGTTTGCCCTGTTTTAGGGAAAGGGAAGGTTAACTCTTGCTGGTGGCTGCTGCTGGCACTGAAGTGCTGCAGGGTGGGAGCTGCACAGCTGCGAGTGCCACCAGGGTGCTGCAGCCCAACTGCTTTCAAGTCAGACCTTTTGCTGTTTCAGATGTGCTGCCCTACTTCATCTGCTGCTCATCCTTCCTCCTCTGGGATTCTGACACCAAATAAACATTACTGAAGCCTGGCAGGGCTCAGCCCTGCCACTGCATTGCATTTGTGAAGTCTGACATCACCAGCTCTGGCAAGGGGTGTTCTTGGAGAGGGAATGTTTTGTTATTGGATCCTCAACCAAAACCCCAATTAGCTGTGCTGGTGCTGAAATATTACAAAATACTGTGAGCCCATGGATGAAGAATTACACAGACTTGTTCTGAGGCTTTGGGCTTTGTTTGAAATCTGCAGGGAATATTTTTCCATCTTTCTTCCTTTGCTTTGTGGCTCCCACTCCTCAGTGGGAACAGCTTCCCATTTCCCACAGTTTCCTTGGCAGCCTCAGAGCTGAACTCCACGGGGTGAGTTCTACCACGAGGATCCTTTTGGGAAGGAGGAGATGCCTGTGCCCCCTTAGCCCAGCTGCTGTGTGTGGGTGCCTGTGGCTCACCTGATGTTCCTGGAGAGCCCTGCCCGTGTCCCATGCGGGTCTGGCTGCCCCTGGGCAGGGTTACCTGCACCCAGGGTTACCTGCACCAGGGCCGTGGCTCAGGGCACCTGGGCCCATCGCTGGCAGACAGAAGGGAATTCCGCCTTGCAGGGTTTGTTCCTTGCCAGCACCAGTGACCCTGGGGCACCTCAGTGGGTTGGGTGTATCTGCTTCAGGCCCAGGACTGTTCCTCTCCTCCAGGAGCTCTGCCAAATTCCTGCTGCATTAGCAGGACTGTTCTGGGCAGGTGTGCCTGTGGAACCTGGGATAGATGCAGTGGAGGAAATTAGGGGGAATGCAGAGCCTTTTGTCTGTAGAAGGACTAGCACTTCACTGGATAACGTTGTCCTTCTGCCTTTTAGGAGTGAGCTGATATCCTAAGTAATTGGGGCACAGAATTTCTGGCACCACAGATGGGGGATCTTCCACACAGCTTGAGTTACAAAGATGAGTAGCTTGATTAAAATGAAGATCAAGTGTGGGTGAAGTGACCACCCTGGGGGAGCAGCTTCCCCTGTCCCTGCCAGGAGCTGGGGGTTGTGCTGGGCTGGGGCTGGCAGTGGGAACGGGGTTGGGATGGGGAAGGTCCTCAGTGCTCATCACCTCCTGAGGTCCGTGCAAGATCTTGTGTGAGCTGACATCATGAAGGGTTTTGTAGCTGGGCTTTTAGCTTTAAATGATTGGCAGGGCATGAAAGCCAAGTGAGTGTAATGTAGGAGTATTTTAAAATAGATTGACTACTGGCTGCAGATCTGATTTTTGGCAGTAAATTCTTCTGCAAGGGGAAACAAGGGAGATTGTCCCACAAGATTTTTCTGGACTGCCTTATCCCAAAGATTTGCATTGGGTTTCCTGTCAATAGCTTTTATTTTCTGGTGTTTCTCCTGACAAATGCCGTCTGAAAAGTAAGTGGTCTTTAATTCAGCTGTGCTCAAATTTGCATTCCCTTAATGCAAAAGAGATGCTCCGATATCACCAGTGGCAAGGAGATAAGCTCAGTCCAGAGTTTTCTCAAGGAAATTAAAATGTTATGGAAGACAAATGCCCAGACAGGAAAAATCCCACAACAGCCCTAAAGCAATCAGGGAAAAAAAAGTGGATATTTGGACTTTACATTTTAATGAGACTCTTTGGAAACCTTAAATCCATTTGCTTTTCCTTTTCTAGGCTTACAGAAGGGACAAGACAATGACTGTATAAAGAAAATTTGGCATTAATATCAGTGAAGAAAAGTGTTATGTTCAGTATTAAATTCCTTTGCAGATACCTTCAGCATATAGTGAATAAGTAGAAATAGATTTAAGAAACACTGTAAAATTAAACTTTATAAGATTACTTTTTTATGGAATATGCAGTAGCTGCCACATAGAATAAATGTATGTTTTTCATTATATTTTTATTATGCATTTAAAGCGCATTAAGGAGCAAACAACCATCAAAGAAAAAGAAACTTATTAGATTTAGCAAGTAATCATATCAGCTTTATGTATGGTTATATTTTGTGAAAGCAGGGAAAGATGCATGTCAGGTGTCCTTTCAGGCTATTCAGTGAGCCATTTTTCTTTGGGAGAACAATATTAATGGCTGTTTGGCTCTGTTCCTGCTGTATTGCATGAGCATTTTGTCTTTTTTATTGCAGTTTCTTATAAGTGTGCCATTACAGCTGGAGCAACCAGGAGAGCATCTGGAAAAATGTACTGCTCTGGTGTTGGTCTCCAATGGGCCTTGGTTTGAGTGTGAGCTTCTCAAACACCTAAACACTGAGGGAAACACCTGGGGGTTTCTGAGTGCTGCTGAGGAGCTGCTGCACTTTGTCCTCCAGGGCTGAAATCTGTGCTGTGCTGGGAGGAACTGGGGATGAACGCTGGGATCACCAGTATCCTGGGATACTTGGTGCCCCAAGGTTGGGCTCTTCTGTCGGTTTCTCTTTGGATGATGCAATTTGTCATCCATTCTTCAGCAGTGCTGAATCTGCCTCAGCTCTTGGTCACTCCCAGACCATTCTCCACTGATCTCTTCCCTGCCTGTCCCCCCTGCTGGCTCTGCCTCAGCTCTGTGGCTTCAGGACACCCCTGCCTTGCCTGGGGTCTCTGGGGCTTTGGAAACGCTGTGGGTGCTGTGCAGGCAGCGTGCCCGAGGCTGTGCTTGCTTCCCCAGCTCTTGTCTGGGCAGCACATTTGTGTGAGTTTGTGTCGGTGCTGGAAGGAGTCTGGGGTTTTTTGACTCAGATAAAACCCCCCTTGGTTGGCCTCGGTGATGCCACTGCAGTAAAGTTAATGTGGGTAATGAATGGGCACTTTAACAGAGCTGCTGAAAGCCAAAAGGGCAATGCTTGTTTTCATGCTGAATCACTCCAGTAAATTTAGCAATGAGACTTGACATTCTCTGCCTAATAAGAGCAATTTTTATGCTCAAATTGTGACTCTCTTTATATAAAAGGAAAATAACATTAAGCAGTACTGTACAGCTTTAGCAGTGTCACAGTTTCTATAAATGTCAAAGTACTTATTCATTTAGTTGACAAATGTCACTTCAGAAGCAAATTATTTTTCTTAGTGGCAACCTGATTTATATGTGTATAACATGGTCCATTTTTTTAAAAAATGGATTTCTTTTCAAGCACTATTAATTAATTTATGATCCATTTCAATGAGTATTTTGAGGATTTCATATTTTCATAACACTCATTAGAGCAATGTGTCTGAATGTCTTTCTTGTGGAAGCACCTTAGACACAACTTTCCTGTTGTGTGTCAAACATGGATTTATTAATCCCTACACTGTGGCAGGAAAATTGAGTATTCAGCAGCAGTGATCTGGGGGGCCTGAGAGGAGATGAAGCTCTGGTGCTCCAGGCAATGATGCAGCTGAAAACTGCATTTTAAGCTGGGGGGAGGAGGAGTTTGGCCACTGCCCAGCAGGTGAGGGATGTGGTGCCATGGCTGGCTGCTGGCAGTTTGGCTTGAAGCTCCCTACTGGGCACCCCTGTGAAAGCCAGACCAGGGTTTTATTGGTCTGATGCAGAAATCCTTGAGCATCTCAAACTATCTGAGCTGAGCTACAAGGTTTCACAGCTTTTATGGCCCCCTGCATGCTTTGTGTAGCATTTAATGTGCTGTGAGCCCAAATTCATTAACAGTAAAGCATCTGCAGCACTGAAGCAGTAAGTTATGAACACTTTCAGCACTTGAAGGATGGCCCCAAAAGCTGTAAAAAAAAGAGTGAAAAGATTTTAATGACTACAGGATTTCTTCCTAAAGCATCAGTAGAGGGTTTTACTTTTTGTATTTGCTTGGAAAAATATCATCCAACTGCTGCTCCTCCAGCAGGGCAAGGAATGGACACTTGCTGCAGCCCCTTCCAGAGTTACTTATCTTGCTGAAAATTCAGCTGAGTTCTTTCCTGAGACAGGTGAGCCTGGCTTGAGGCAGAGATATTTCACATAATTTTGGACTGATAAAAAATTGGAACTGTTTTTTTCTGGATTCTCTGTGGCTCATGTAGAAGAGCAAAGGCTTCTGTTTTATTTCCAAGTGGCTGTGATCCTCCCATAGACACTGTTTATTGAAGCATAGTTTCACCTTAAATACAGCCATTCTTTGGGAGGTATCAGCCATCAAACAGAGGCAGAAAATGTGATCCAGGTTTATATAAATAATAACTGGGGTTTATTTTCTGTCCCTGAGGGGGGAGGAGTGCAGGTGTGTGCCTTTGTAGAAGCACTAAAAGATTTAGTAAGTAGTGGCTTTAAAATTTAATCTGTGCAGTCTGCTTCCTGCAAATAAACTTCCTGTGCTGTGGAAGGGATCCTGTTTCCCTGTCCCTGCTCAGGATGGCATGGTTCTGATGCTGGAGGTGTGACAGTGGCCCCTGGCTGTGTCAGTAAGTGACTGGCAGAGGTGCCTGGCCAATGTGCACAGGGCGTTTCTTTCCTTTGGTTTGGGCTTCCTGTCATTATTTTCCCATACTAAGCATCTGTATTTTTAAAATATAATTTTTTTGAATAATTTGAATTAATGTTCAGGCAATTACCAGGCCCTTCATGTACTCAGGGTACGTGTGTAATTGTGTCATTTGGACAGTTAATTGCACTGTTTAATGATGTTACATCAATTTCCTTATTAAGCATAATGAATCAAATGCAACTGCCATGCACATGGGGTTTTGAAGGTACAGTTTCTCAGATGGTGCCTCTCACAGCAGGAAGGAACCTGACAGAAAATGCTTGAACTGTACTGCAAGGTGCTTTCAAACTGGCTTTGATCAGACGTGTAAACTGAGTTTTGACACAGAAAAGAGTCTTCCATCTCAGGACTTTGGGGTTCAGCATCTATTTTCAACCTTTAGCACTAAGGGAAGACCAAATAGATGAACTGTGTAAACAAGAAAACGGCAGTGCCTGCTCCTGTCCTGGGAGCTGCTGCTCTGGGACTCTGCTGTGTCCAGGGGAAACTCACTTTTGGGGTGGTGACCCAGGCTGATGGCCAATTCCACACCAGGGATGGGAGTGTGAGGTGCCGGGGCTGGCAGAGGCTGGAAGCCCAGCCAGGGACTGGTTTGGTTTTGGTGCTGTTGCTGTTTGATTCTGGGGCTGTGGCAGAGCGTGTGGCTGGCCTCGGGTGAGCTCTGTTCCCTAAGCCGGGCTGGGGAATATTTCAGGCATTTAAAGACTCCCAACGTGTGTGAGCAAGGAGAAGAAACATGAGAGCCCTGACTGGGAACTGGGAGCTGAGACACCAAGGGGGGTGAGCAGTAATGCTAAAAACAATGGGAAAGTGAGAGGGAGAAGCTGGAGAAGTCAGGCATAGAAACTTCAGGGAAAGGAATGTTTCTTTATTATTCCCTTAAGTTTATTAGCTGTAACATTTCCGAAAGGTTAAGCTGAGTTGGAGAAATGAAGACTAACGATGTTTGTGGTAGACTTGAAAAGTGAACTGCCCTGATGACAAATTCACATCCCATTTTCCTTGGTTTGGTGTTTTTGCATTGATGATGCATCGTTGTAACACTTGCTAATGCCAAAATACTTTATGGTTCTGCCACACCTGGTGAGAACTTCTTGTTTTAGAGGGATGCTAGTGTTAGTTGTTTCCCCAGAATGAATTTTTGCTCAGTTATGGTGGTTTAGGGGTGCACTCAAGGTGTGACACCTGCTTGGAAACCACCAGGGCCCCTCTGAGCAGGGGCAGCACAGAGCTTGCTCTTGCCTGGAGGTGTTTCTGATCCTCCCAATGCAGTGTGCAGATTGTCCAGAGCTGCTGCTGATCCAGGAGGGTTCAGCCCCAGCCCCTTTGGGAGCAGCTCCTTCCCCCAGCAGTGGGGTGGGACAGCTGCAGCCCTTTGGGAAGGGTGCTGTGCCCTCCCTGCTGCTGCCTCCCCTCTGGGGCTGCTGGCTCAAGCCAGGAAGGAGCCTGTTCTGGTGCTGGGGCATCACCCCTGGCCTGGGGAGGGGCTGAGGGGGCTCTGGGGGCTCTGCTGCTGTTCCAGGGTGGAATAGGGGCTGCAGCCTTTCCCGAGCCCTTGGCTTGCTCCAGGGAAGGGAAGGAAGGGGCTTGTCCTGGCTCAGGTGGGCAAAGCCCCCTTTTGCTCAGCCACAGCCACTCAGCCCTGGATGGGTGGAAGGCATTGATCAAACTCCTTCTCATTTGGGTGCTATTTTAAACTCTCTCCCCTGCAGCGGAGTCAAAGGTTTCATTTCCAGTTATTCACACGAACCCAGGGGTGTTATTTGGTGCCTTGCAGCCCCTGGCAGGGGCCCTGGGCGTGCCTGGCTGCACGCAGACAGAGTGGGAGTAGTGCTTTCCTTCAGAGCCAGCCTGCAGCCTGACTGATGGCAGGGATGGATGTGGGATGGTGGGAGGAACACAGCACGTCAGCAGGATGAATAATGTGCAGTCAAAATTATCTCTTAGCTGTCTTCAAGCACTTGGAATCACAGAATTAACCATTTGTGCCTGAGAGCCACTCTGGGGTAAGGGCTGCTCCGGGCTGGGCTGGACAGTGCCCTGCTGGCTCTGCAGAGTGGCTCCTCCAGGCATGGGGGACACTTCAGAGTCTGGGATTCTTTTTGGTTTTAGTTTGCCAGAGCCTGTTTGAGGGTTACCATGGTGTGAGTGCTGGGCAGGAGTCTCCCCCTCAAAAATCACTCTGAATTAGTGGCTCCCAGGTATTAGGGGGGTTATAAAATATGTTGTGTTATGGAGATGATGGCGCCAGTCCTGTCAGCTATGCCAAGCTCTTGTTCCAGGCCTGTTGTGTGCTCTAAAGCAGCCTGTTCTTGGGGCTTGTGAGGTGGAAAAGCTGCAAATTATTCATCTAAAGATGGAACCAACTGATAAACCCCTTCCCTATGCACAGAATATTGAGGATTTTGGTGCTGGTTTGTGATCTCTAATGAGGGCAATAAAGCAGAAGGAAAAGGGAGTATTTTGTGTTGCTTTTAGAAACCCAAATATGAATGGATTTTCTTCTGCCTTAGGATCAGTGTGCAAAGTAGTTACCAGAGACTTCCATGCAATATTACAGACACAAACAGATTTGACAGGGTTTTCTTTTCCCTGTGGAATTTCTAGTAAATAGAGATAAATTATCTCATCTGTTTTCTGTTTATTAACTGAGACTGTATCAAATTAAGTGCCTCCAGTATTGCTGTGAGATGGAGAAATAATCACTACCCTCTGTTTAATCATTTCTCTGCCAACATGAGCTCCTGGGCAGTGGGACTTGAGGAGTTTGCTGGCCCTGTGTTTGGCCACGTGTGTGTGCATGTGCAGAGGTGCTGCTTACAGGGATGGCTCAGAAACACCTGCCAGAAGCTCTTTGACTCTCTCTTGCTTCTTTCACTCCTCCTCCTGGGACTTCTTGTCTCTCACCTACAGCTTTGACACCTCCTGATTGTTCCTGACCAGATAAATTTGCTGTAACACAATCTCTTATGACCAGTTAAATGTCTTCTGTGCAGAGAGCTTCTTTCACTTATCAGAAAATACGGATTTTTGTGTAAGTAGAGCTGTGGCACATGCTGGAGTGCAGCTCAGGAGACTGAATGGGTCCCACTCAAACAGGAAAAACCAATTTAAGGTCACACCAGTTTGCTTGGGGTCACATCCACTTGAGCTTTGAGGGTCTCCAGTGCTGGAGATCACAGGGCTCAGGAAAGCCTGATGTGGAAGCAGCACTTCTTGAAGTGTCATCCAGAGAATGAAATAACTGCCTAGGACAGGTGAGGAATGCACTGCAGCCTCATGTGTTATCTGCAGGTTAAATAGCCTCCCCTGCTGTCATTGCTGAGTCCAAAGGCTGAACACTTCTGGATGACCTGTTCCAGAAAGCAGCTGGCCCTTGCAGAGCCCACGTCCTCAGCCTGGCTGCTCATTTTTTGTCTCCAGTCACTGTTATCTGGAGTGACACAGGACTCAAATAGGGCTTTAGCTCTATTAATGTAGTAGATTGATGTGGTTTGAGTTAACTGGAATTCTTTGTTCAGAGCCCCCCAAACCACCTTTGTTGCCTTTCCCACTGCACCTTTTTAACGGCTGCATTCGCAACATGGCTTTTCACTGCAGGGTTTCCTCTCCTGGCCAGCCTTTGCCCGGGAGGGTACTGGGGCACGTTTGTTTTTGCTCACAACAACGTGTTTTGTCAACTTTAGTGACATTTCAGCTGCTCTCAGGTCACCTGTCAGAACAGGGCAGCAGTCCCAGGCATTCGGGACCATCTGTGGGGTGACAAGAGTCCTTCACACACAGAGCTGCTTTTCTCCTCTCGAGAAGATGGAGGGCAGGAGTCTTTTCTTTCACCACCTCACACTCCTGGAGCACAAAGCATTTCTCAGAGCTGCACTTCTGAAAGGTTAAAAGCAGCATCTGTCTTATTACAGGCAGGGTTTTGTGTCTCTGAAGAACCACGTGGTGGTGACCCTCAGACCCGTGAGCCCCATCACTGTGTGCTCTGATGTTCCTGTGCCAGGCTCTCCTCTGTCTTTGGTGGGGGTGAGTGCTGCAAATCCTGCCCTGATAAGAATTTTGTGATGCCTCTGAATAACTGAGCTGCAGAGAGGGCACTGACTGTGCCTTTCCTGGATTGTTGCAGTTCCCTTGGAAGTGCAGGTGAGGGTTCAGCTGTTGCTTACTTCTCAGTAAGGAGCTTTTTTTGTGTGGTGTGGTTTTTTTCTTCTTTTCTTTTTGCTTGGTTTATTTAGAATCCCAGACTGGTTTGGGTTGGATGGGACCTCAAAGCCCACCCAGTGCCACCCCTGCCATGGGCAGGGACACCTCCCACTGTCCCAGGCTGCTCCCAGCCCCAATGTCCAGCCTGGCCTTGGGCACTGCCAGGGATCCAGGGGCAGCCACAGCCCTGGAACCTCACAGGATTCCTTCCCTATATCTGTTCGGTGATTTGTTTTTCCTTCCCCTAACCACTTCGTTCTCTTCTTGTAAACCAGCCTTGTCACATCAAATGGAATGTCCTGGCAGCTTGATGATCCTCATTGTGCTAATTACATTTCCTTGCTGGAATGTCTTTCTCTACCTTCCACTAGCCACACATGCTCAGCAACTAAATTAGACAGCAATTTTTGAGTCAACAAATGTAATTCTTTGCAGTATGGGACTCTGGCAGTGAATTTCTTGGGTATTGCAGTGATAATGAGCGTTTGCTGCTAAGTGCCTTCTAGAAACAAGAAAAACCAAATTCTTTGTAGGATCAGGGGATTAAAATTAAACCTGATGGTTTAGAGGGCGGTCCCATCCAAGGAGGTGGCATCACTGCTAAGGTGCTGGCTATATTATAATATCTGGGTTTTTTCTGTGATCCTCTGCAGAGCTACAGAAGGAAGTGAATTTAAGTGAGGCAGAGGCTGTGGTGTGGCAGCCCAGTGTGGGGATCACACACTGTTACACTCACATTAATCCCCAGGGTTCCCATTGCCTTGAAAGGCTCAGGGAGTTTATACTGCCAGTAAAACATTACCCAGCCTGGTCCTTTACAGTTTATAACTTCTATTAAATATTGCACATGCAGCATTTAAATCAGCTTTTCTTTGTTTCCTGTGTTTGGGTGCAGATTTGTGTGGTAATTAAGTATTTGTTCTGTGCCCTGGGAAGAGAACAGAACAAAAGCATCTGTTGCAAGAGGGAGGTTTATATCTGCTAATAACAAAAGCTTTGTAAGTGGGAGGAGAGTTAAATACTGCAATAAATAGTCACTGAATTTTGTAGGATCCCTGTACCTCCCTCTCCATGGGTTTTCGAGGGGAGAGAACATGTTGTGCTGGCAACACCTTCACTGCTGGTTCTGCTTTCTGTCACTCTGATGGACTGGGGAAATATTTTACGCTAATTTTTTGATCCTATGACAATTTTATGCATATAAGCCCAGTATAAAGTCTTGTAGGAAGTGACTTAATGTTTGGGATTTAACAGTGATCCCAGTTAATAAGTATCCAGAGTGATTCTTGTACATGTGCTCTGTTTAAATCAAATGTTCTTGTGGCGTTGACCTGTTTTACCTGAATCCATTCAATATTTGTGTTGTTACTGATATTGGATTTTTTTGTCTGTATGTTTTGTCAGCTTCTAAAATGTGATTTAGAAATCCAATAATACTAATGTGCTGCAGAAATATGGCTCTATTCACTGACCAGGAGTAACCCACCAGAAGTATTGCTTTAATTTTAAAGCTGACCTTTTCTGTTATTTGGCAGAAAATCCACAACTGGAAAAGGAAATAGACCTTTTCTTTTGTGGACAGGATCTGTTCCTTCAGGCTAGAAAAGGCTGAGGGACTGGGCTGCTTCACCTGTGCTAATCCAACAAGAATAAGGACATTTTTGATTAAACAATTTAAAGCAGTGCTAACATGGGTCAGAATTGCCAGAGAATCGTGGAATGGTTTTGGTTGGAAGAGACTTTAAAGCCCATCCAGTGCCACCTGGGCAGGGACACCTTCCACTGTCCCAGGCTACTCCCAGCCCCAATGTCCAGCCTGGCCTGGGACACCCCCAGGGATCCAGGGGCACCTGGTGGGGTTGTCTCCCAGCAGCTTTTTCACAAGTGTAGACAGACATGGACATTAATGCTGGCTCTTGAGACCATGGGTTTTTCCTGCCAGTGCTTCCATTTTGGACTGGTTATTCTGGGATTCGGTGCACAGGTTTGGGCTGCTGTATAAAACTGTAAATGCCTCTGATGAAATTTGTGAGGAAGAAAATAGGAATCACTTTCTAAGAGTTTTATAAGAGGAGATGTGCCTCTATTCTCTGCTGTGGAAAAGGTCTTTCAAATCAGGTATAGCTTTATAACCACTGGGCAACTTCTTGAAATCATCCCATAAAGTTTAATAAAAACCCATCATGTCAAGGAAATTATGCAAAAGGATGCAAAGTACTCTGAAAGAGAGTTTCCTTTTTTCTGCTAAATCCAGTATTGAGAACTTCCAAGTTCTCCAGAAAAATATGCTGATGTTCTTTTATAAATATCATGCACCACTTTATAAATATTTTATGAAAAATGTTAACACTTTGCTCCAGAGGAAAGCTTTTGAGGCTTTTAGCCACATCACAATTGCTTTTTCCAGTCCTCCTACACTCTATCATTTTCCCTGCTGGTTCTCCTTGTGGAGAGTGCTCCTGAGGAAACAGAGGTATCTTACAGTTTCTCAATGAAATCAGCTGAAGCTGAGGACAGAAACGCAGGATTGTCAAGGTTGGAGAAGCCCTTTAAGATCGCCAGGTCCAACCATCACTCCAGCACCCACACCACCAGGTTGTCCCCAGTGCCAAGCTACACCTTTTAATGCTCCCAGGGATGGTGGCTCCTCCTCTGCTGCTCCGAGCAGCCTCTTCCAGTGCTGCCATCAAAAGCTGTAGCCACAAGGAATAACTCTGAATCACTTCTTTCATCTGGAAAGCTTGAAGCCACTGCTGGTGTGTGAGATGTCCCCAGTTAATAGCGGTGTGAGCTCGGGGGATGCGCTGCTGTGGCAGGTGCTTGGTGCTCTCTGCCCATTGCTGGGTTTGGAGCACCCTCCCCGGGCCCTGGTTTATCGCTGCCTGTCGGTGGGGAGGTGCAGGGCTGCGGATCCCAGGAGGGGCTGCACTGGTTGGCTTCAGGCGCTGAACTGTCAGGCGGTGACGGGCAATTAGGGCTGAACACTTCCCAGTGCTCTGCAAACCCCTGGTGTATTAATGACAACGGGATCATTAATGACGGTGGGATCCCCCTGCAGCAAAGTGCTCCTTGTGATGGTGACGGCCACCATGAGGTGGGGAATCATCAGTTCCTTGGATCGATGGGGCTGGGATCACTGAAGCATTTTGTAGCCCAGGTAGGGATGAGTTCATGGGTTGGTGGCATTTCTATCCCTGCATCCCAGCAGCCCCTTAAGCAGCCCGAGGCTTGCCCTGTCCCCTCTGCCCTCCCTCAGTGTGAGGAGCTGTCTGTGTGCCAGGAGCAGAGGTGCTGCACAGAACCACCCCCATGCCAGTGCTGAGTGAGGGACCAGAGCTGGGCACCTTTAGGGGGGCTGATAGCTGGGGTGGGGTTGGCACACCCTGTACGTGATTCTCACCTCCCTCATAATGCTCCCCAGAGTTGTGCTTCATCATTCTTCTCCTTTGGATGCCTTGCACTGCCTAACTTTTATCTTGAGGGGTTTTTTTTCTTTTTTTTTTCTTGGATGAATGATTAAAGGAAGGATGGTTGAGTCTGTCTGTGATCCCACAGTCCCTGAGAAGGAGCTGTGCACTGAGCTGGGGTTGCGTGTCTGACTCTGAGGAATGGGTAGGAAATCAGGTCTCCCAGCGGCAGCTGCTCCCCTTGGTGCCCGGTTACAGCCGGGGCGGGGGTCGAGGCTTTGTCCCCACCCTGCCGTGACAGGCAGCGCTTGTTTGGGGCACCCTGTGATGGGTGCTGGGTATGGGTCCCCCTGTAAAGCACAGGCACAGGTCTCCTGTCTGTGCCTCCCCGAGGAGGGGGATGAGAGCAGTGCCGAACACCCGGTGTCCCTGCCCGACGCTGCCCCGGGGCTGCTGCCGGTCCCTGTGCCGCAGGGAGAGCACGGAATTACTGTCTGCTGTGCGAACAGAGCCGGCTGCAGACGAGGCAGTGCTGTTCAAACAATCGTGTCAATAACCTTGTGCTACACGCTGACTGCCAGGGAGAAACAATGGTAGTTCATTTGTCTGTCCGTGAATTGTTGATGTTCTTTCTGAGCTCTGGGAGCAGCACAAGGAATACTCTAAATGGCACATTGCTCCGTGCCTGTGTATATATCTATACCCACTAAACATCACTGTTTTCTTAAGAGCTCGGCCTTTTTTGTTGTAAAGTTTGCTAATTTGAACATAAAAAGATTTTTTTATTTTATAATAAACTTAGTTTACTTCACTGGGATTCCCTGATGCACAGCCTCACTGGACATGGTGTTGCCTGCTCTTTGTCCCCTTGCCCTTTTCCCCCTTTCCCACGCTGTCCCTTCCCACCCCAAAAGGAAGAGCCCAGCCACCCCTTCTTCATTTGGGAGTTTCTCATCTCACTGGCTGCTGCTCTCCAGGAGAACTTGTACCTGACACGTTCCTGCTGCTCATAATGAGCTTTCACTCAAGGGGCTGATCAATAGCAGAGCCCAGCAGGTCTGTCTCCATTGCTTGTTTTCTCTATCTTGAATCTGCCAAGACAGATTAGACTATTGCCAAGGTCACTCAATAGGCTGTGAGTGAAGGAAAAGATATCTAGCTGACTTTTTTAGGACAGGCTGCAAAAAGGCAGGAATGGAGCTAAAACTGAGTGTGCAGTGACAGATTAAATCTGCATCAAGGTCACAGAGGGGCTGCTTAAGTGAACTTTGGACGCAAGATACACATCCCCTGTCACGGACAGGTTGTTGCTCTGCCTGCTGAGGCAAAGTGGCTTGGCAGGGCTCGATGGGAGGAACAAAGAGGAGGTTCAGGAGCTGCAGGGAGAGCAGCAGCTGGGTGCCTCTGTGCTGGTATCAGGGAGAGATGGGCACGTTTCCCTGGTGGCAGGGACAGAGCTGTGGCAGGCACGGTGCTGAGAACAGCCTTGGGCTCGTGGCATCCTGCTGCTGACTCAGTAGAACTGGGGGTGCTGTCCAAGGGGCTGAGGTGTTCCAGAAGCCTCCTGTGAACCAGGCTCCTGTGCAGCTGAGGCACAACTGCTCCTCAGAAACGAAGAAAATTTAAAAAAAAAAAGATAGCATGAGTCACTTGAAGTTATTTTGTATTGACAATGGGTGAAATGACAGAGGGAAGGTTTCTAGTAAGAGGCAATATATTTTATGAGTCTGACTGCTGGAACAGGGACAGCGATCTTCAGGGCTTGTGTGTCTGAGAGCTTGTCCTGCTTTCCCCCCCCCAGGTCCCAGCAGTTGATCTAATAAAATGTACTGTCTGTATAAATCTTCCAGCCTCAGATCATCATGTCTGCCTCAGAACAGCTCATAAAACAGCAGACAGAGTTCCCTAATATTGTTACCTCGTTTAATGGCTTGTCATGGCCACTCCACGCAGAAAAGTTCTGTCCTTAGGCTGCAGGGTCTGTGAATGTTTGGGAGTCTTCCACAGAAAACTCTGAGTTGTGGCTTTACCTGGCTTTGCATATAAAACTGAAATAATTGCTTCCATAGTAAGTAACGAAGCAAATTAAAAACCCTCTCTGCTCTTTTCATTCAAACTTCTCTTTAGTTTGAAGCTGTTTGATCTGTAGGAGATAAAACCCCCTTCCTCTGCACTGGGAGATGTAGCTGTGTCCAAGCTATAATTCTGCTTTTATACTTGCTAGATTGGTAGTTTGGTTTAATTTCAGTCTGGTTATTCCTAAGCTTTTAAGTAGCAGTGTGCAGTTAATTGGTGCCTTGGCCTGGAACCAAAGCACAGGAAAACTCTGATGGAAGGAACAAGAGTCATGGAGTTTGTTGCAAGGCATTTGGAGATAATGGGATCCTTTTGATTTCCTCTGCTTCCCTGTGCCCTGGAGGGTGAGGCCACAGTGTCAGTGATGCTAACGGATGAAGGAAGTTGTGTTAATTACTTAAACTGTAAGAGAGAATCTCATATCATTAGCTCTGAGAGAAACCCCAGCAGATAATTACAAACTGCCACAACTTCCACTCTGAATTGTTCAGTGTGACCTAAAGGCTTCAAAGCCTGCAAGGCTTAACCCCTGTTTGAGTAGCCAGGCTCCACAGTGACCAAACTGTTGGCTGGAACAGGGCAAACAGAGGAGACCCTGGCTTTGAATGTGTCTGTCCTTATCTTACAGCTTTATCTGGGTTTCTAATTGGATTTTAAAATGCTGATCGTGGGCTGAGGCTAAAGCTCCTGTCCAGATGGGAAAGGATCAGTGGGACTGAGCTTGTCTTAGAGCTGCTTTTGGCTTTAAGCACAGTGTTCTCCTTCCTGGAGCTGATCAGGCCAAGGGTTCACTCTGCCCTCGTGTGCCCGGGTTTGGTGCCTCGGGCTCAGCCCTCAGAGCTGTCCCCAGTGTGTCCCCAGCGTGTCCCCAGGCTGCAGAATCTACTCTGTTTGGAGCTCACCGATGGCTTTCCAGCAGTGCAAGGTCTTGCCCAGCTCCCTCTCTCCCTGCTTTTGTTTCCAAGCCACTGGGCAGTTGGGTTTTCAGTTTCAAGCCCAGTTTGGCATGGAGTGAGGGAAATGCCAAAAGCTGGTGGGGTCTCTCTCCTCCCCCAGCTGAGAGGCTGCATTTGCTGGGGGCTGTAAGAGCTGCTCCTGGGTCTGCCAGAGGATCTCAGCTGAAATCAGTTTAATGTGAGGAGAATCCTTTCTGTTCTGCAAGCACTGTTTGGAGCCAGTTCTCTTCTGCTGCAGTAAGTGGCTTTTGCAATGTGCAGACTCAATTCAGGGCTGTCCTGGGGGGGGAAGGCTTGGCCAGAGGCTGGAAGGAGAGGTATTCACAAAGGGGTTTTGTTGGACTGTGGATGTACCATTAGGTTTTCCTTGTCACTTAACCTCCTGTCTGTGACATGGGAAATGATTCTGCTTGCCTTAGTGGGCTTCTATAAGGATATATACCTAGAAAGTCAAGAGAAATATAAATTATGGGGCAGTTCCTTGGCCAGGGACACAGATGAGCACTCTGGAACAGTCAGCAGAGATGGAAGTGTTTCCTCCTATGTACAGTGATGTTAATTTGCAGGCTGCCTGCCCTTCAGGTGTGGGCTGGTTATCCCCTGTTGGCTGACTTGCCACGTTGTGTTGCACGGTGTGAAATCAGTTAGGATGTGAGGGAAGGGGATGCCCTGAGCTCCAGGTCTGTTAACATAACAAGGCAGCGTGTTTGAGAGCATTAGTTTCACTTCATGTACCCACAATTGAGTCCGACAGTGGTGGAGCTGGTGGACAGGCTGGGGCAGGGCAGCAACACAGATCCCACTGTCAGTGGATTTTGCTTAAATGAGCCTTGGCATCATCCAGCATTGTTTAAAAAAAAAAAATAAATTATCTTTTAGAGTGCTTGAGGTGAAAAATCGTAAAGTCCAATTTGAGTATAATTTTTTTCCCCACCTTCTCTCTTGAAGCAACAAAACCTGCTGGTTTAATTGAATTTAGATTGCCCAGAGCAGCTGGGGCTGCCCCTGGATCCCTGGCGGTGCCCAAGGCCAGGTTGGACATTGGGGCTGGGAGCAGCCTGGGACAGTGGGAGGTGTCCCTGCCGATGGCAGGGGTGGCGCTGGATGAGCAGGAAGAATTTGGGGATGATTTTGGTGCTTCTTATGGTGATTTGTCTCTGTTTTCTGTTGTCTGTGCTTTGTTTGATGTTCTAAATGTGTTTCAAATGGATATCCCTGCTGAAAGGAGAACAAACATTGCCTTAAACAAGCCTCTATCAGTGTTTAGGCAGGTGTGCAGCAGGGCTGTAGATCAGTCTGGATAACTGCACCCGGAATTTTGGGGGGTCTGTGGCACAACCACTCCTGCTGAGCTTGGGGAGAGAAGAGCAGGGGAAGTGCTGCAGCCTCTGTGGCTCTGCTGAGGCTTGGCTGAGGCTGTCCCTGCAGCAGCCCTGGTGGCTCCTCTGTGATGGGGACACGCTCTGGGTGCCACGAGGGGCAGGGGAGCTGTGCCCTGGCTCTGCTCTGGGGCTGCTCCTGCTCACACAGAGACCAAACACTGCCAAGGGAGGGGAGGGCACAGCCCTGACAGCCCCTGCAGGGAACGTCAGTGGCACAGACAACTCTGCCTTTCAGCTTCTGTTTAGTCCTTCCCTTTTGCCCAGCTGAGATGTTATTAACTCTGTCAGCTCTCTGGAGATTAATTGGAACTGTAAACACTGAAATTACCTTTGACTTTAAAAAGTGAGGTTATTTAGACCTTGAGGGAGGAGATGGGAGCTGTTGGAATGTTGCTTGGCTTGGTCACAAAAAACTTTGGATCTTTGCAGATAAAAGGTTTGAGTGATGGAAAATGTTTGGGGTTTTTCTTATGATTGTATCACTGAGTTGCTGGATTTGGTTTTAAGTTCTACAATTCTATGATTTTGTAGCAGTGAAGATCCTGGAGCTTGTTTGGACTTACACTGGACATAGGAAATACGGAGTGGTTGTAAGACCATCTGCAACAATCTATGTGGGGATTACCTGATTTGGAGATGATTTTTGCAGGGCTGGGTTTTCCATGCCCGATCCTGGGCAAGGAGTGACACTGAGATCTGTGTGCCCACCCCTGTGTGCCAGCAGCAGATATGGGTTACAGCCCTCACCAAGCACCCAGCAACCTCCACTGATGGAATTTGATCTTGGTCTTGTCCTTTGCAACAGATTCTGGCATGAGCTGCTATAAAACAAGCACATTGGTTTTTAGGAGAATTTCCTACCCCTGAATTTCTTTGGATGTGTAACTGACTTCAGCTTGCCTTTGCAAATGTGGTATTTTTCTTCTAAAGGGCTTGGCATGTTTATGGATCTATAGAAAGATTTCAGTGTGTCAGAGTAGGAGTAATCGAGTGGAAACACAAATGAAAGCTGAGGCTGGAGGCAAACTGAGAGAACTTGGACCTGTTGTGGACTTTCAGTAGCTAATTATTGAACTGTTTATGTCATTAGAACAAAACCAATGGTGTTTGAATAATTAAGAATTTGCTTTGCTGGTGGCACACTTCTCACTGATCCCTTAACTTGCCCATGTGCATTTGGAGTGCCAGACCTGCATGGTGAGACAGGGGGTTTGTTCTTTCTTTCCCTTCCTGGTGTGTGCTGTGCCCTCTGGCACAGGTCCCTGGGGCTGTGACATTCCAGCCTCCTGAAACCCCTGGGAAGGCTTCTCCTTCATTCACTCAAACCACATTTTCCATTTACTCAAACCATTTATTTATCTGCAAAGATCCAAAGGCTTCTCCACTGACAACAGGGAACACGGGATCCTCCGAGGGAGCAGAGCCCAGCCAGGCTGCAGGGATGGAGATGCTCAGCCTCTCTGACTCCTCAGGTCAGAAACTGGGGCTCCCCTGGCTGGCCTTACCCTGAGCTCTTTCCAGGCTCTGCCTCTCTGCACAGAATGCTCCAGGAATGAGGAATATCTCCCAAGGACAGGATGGGAACCCTGACTGGCAGAAGGAGGCAGATGAGGCAGGAGGGAGCACGAGGTGTGTGTGCAGCCTCCGTGCCCCAGCAGTTTGCTGGCTGGCAGCGAAAAGCTCACTTCTCCTGAGCTGAGCTGGCACAGGCAGAGCGTGGAGCAGGAAGGGCTGAGTCCCTGGGAAGGAAGGTGCTGGAAATGCAGCACGGGGACCCTTCAGCAGCTGCCTGGCCTGTGTTCAGTCACAGACATCAGAGGCAGAACATCTGAGCAGCAGGTCCAGTGGGATCTGCTGGATTCCCTGCAGAGAGCAACAGAAATGTTCTCAGCTCCCCTTCACACGTTTTTCTTTCAGGCAGATGCACAAGTGTAGCAGAGGAGAGGAGCAAAGCAGGGCCCCAGGGCCTGCCCAGGCTTCAACATCCCTGAGAGCTGAGCAATCTTGGCCTATGTTTTAATATAGAATAATGGCATGTAAAACTGGGGAGAATATTTAATAAAAATATAAAGGTTTACAGTAGTAGAGGATATATGTGTTTTTGTTGGGTTTCCTGCTGTTGCAATAATAGTCATCATTTTCTTCTGTGCATTTTCTTATAATGAGGAGGAATTGTAACGCTGCATCCTGATTGTAGGTGGATTCCTCACAGCAAACTGGGAATTCCCAGCCATGGGAAGATGCGTGCTTCTTTGTAAACACTCCTGAACCCTTTGTTGTCTCTTCTGAAGGGTGAGTCTGTCCTTGCCCACAGTGCCCAGGGCTGTGTTCCACCATCCTGGAGTGGGAAGTGCATGAGGAGTTTGTTTTAGATCAAAATGAAGCTGCTGGGGAGACGAGATTGTGCAGAGTTAAACACAGACACGTGCACGATAAATTGGGAAGTGACTTTGTGTCTTGTTTTCATGGCCAAGGAGAATTGCCACACGGGAAGAAGGAAACACAGAAGCTGCACTCAAACACTGTGGAACTATTTTGTGGAGCAGGTATCTGTTTTGTAGGTGAGAGGAACAGTTTGAAAATCCTTGTCTTTCAACACAAGTTGCTTGGGAGAAGCAAGGGAAGCATGAAGTGAAACAATTATAGATGGTAACCTTTAAAAATGGAGACATATTTCCTAACAAACAGCTTTTCTTCATTATCAGACACTCGTTAACTGAAATATTTATTTGGGATTATGGGATGTTTAAAAATGCAACAGCTGCTGCATTTGCCTTTTCCCTTTCTGAGGATGTGATTTATCTGGTGTTGGTGCCTGGTGCCCGTTCAGCAGGAGGAGAAGGCAGCACAGGGAGGGTGGAGCTGCTCTCCCCGAGTGCCCGTGGGCTCTGGGAGGGCAGGGAAGGGGTGAGCTGTGCTGGGAGTGGGGCCTGAGTGTGAGCACAGACCCTGCAGGGCCCTGCTGGGCTGCAGGAACCCTGGGGATAACTCTGGGAAAACCCCAGAGGAGCTCTGGGCTCAGCTCGTCCCAGGTCCATCCCAGTCCTGCTCCTCCACTGAGTGCCAAGGCTGATACATCCCCAGGACAGCCCCAAGCTGTTGCCAGAAAACTGGGATTTCTGCCATGGAAGCCACCAGAATGGGTAGAAAATAGATGTAATTAAGGGAAGTGACAATTAGTGTCTCTGTTCCTAGGTGCTGTGGTTCCATTTCCACCAATGAGGCACAGCTTAGCTGGAATTTGACTCCTTATTTTATAATTGTCAGTAGGAGTGGGAACCTGGATTTTTTTCCCATATGGTAAGATAGATGCCTTTTGATCAGGAAGGTAGAAGCTCACTGAAAAGCGCTTAAATTTTTGGTGTCTTGGTAAAAGACACAGACTATGTGAAGCTTTTGAAAGATCCCCTTGAATATTAATAATAAAAAATAAAAAAGGCAACATGTAATTAATTTCTAAATACTCCAACTACTTTATGAAATCCAGCTGATTTTATCATCTTCTTCCATTGGCAAGGAGAAAACTACAACTCCTGGAACTACAGGCCCCAGAAGCCCATAGTGAAGAGATGTATTGTACTAGGAAAAAGAAAAATTAATGGGATGTCTCCTTAGGAGAATCAGAAGGCACCTGGTACAGTGATTGATACAGTCCTTGTGTAATTACCTGAGAATTACCCTGGTTTTGCACACTCTGCTGGAAGAGAAGTCTCTCCAGGGCAGTGCATCGCTACTGGGCTGTCCCTGCTGCCCCACTTGCAGCCTGCAGCTGACAAACACCACTGTCCCCATCAGTGTCACCGGGGCCTGGCCACCTGGGGGTCACTGCTGGGCTGGCATCTCATCTGCCTTGTCTGCGCTGAGCCTCCCACTGAGCCCCATCTGTAACATCCCAGGACATCCAACCAGTCTCTGGCTGCCTTGGGGACCTTTTAATGTCTCCTGCATGTAGAACAACAAACACTGTTTGCAAGAGGCTGGCTTGGAAAAGGGACAATTTGTTACCTCTGCAAAAGAAATTTATAGTTTGGTTTGTGCGTGTGACAGTACAGGGGAGGGAAAGGAACATATTGATCTAGGACAGGGGAGAGGGAAGAGCCGGTGATATTTCTTACCCATGGAGTGGCTTTGGAGCTTTCATCTGAAATGAATGTGGGTTTTTTTGCCCTAGCCAGGCACAGCAGGTCAAGTGCACCAGGGCAGTGTCTCTGACAGAACAGTCTGTTCCTGTGCCTCTGGGCACTGCCCTCTGGTGCTGCTGGGCACTGCTGCTTCAGACCCCGTGATGAACAGCTTAGCTGAGAGAAATGCCTTTGTGCTTACAAGCCCTACATCTGGCTGGTTCTGAGGGGGTCTGGAGCCCTGTTTGGCCGTGGCAGAGTGGGTGCAGGACAGCAGCTGGGCTGGTGCTGCTGCCAGGCCCTGCTGCTCGTGCTGGTGGGCAGCCCCTGAGCCACAGAGAGCCCGAGATGCTCCAGAAGGGGGGTGGCACAGGAGGCTCAGCTGGGCAGCACAGGGGAGTTTATCAGCTCTTCTAGGGCCTGGTGGAAATCAGGGTTTTCCAGCAGAACCCCTCCCTAGAGGCTGAGCTGTGAGCAGGGAGATCCCTGTGCTCCCAGGGGCTGCAGTTCTGCTCTGTACCTGCTGTGCAGCTCGGGCTGTGCCTGGCAGCTGTGTTGTCTTTGCTGGAAAACCTTTCTGGAGAGCACCTACTGCTTCTACAGAAGGGAAGAACCATGAGAACTGATTTAGGTGACATTTTTGTGGAATCACAGCATGGCTTGGGTTGGAAGGGACTTTAAAGCTCCTTTTGTTCCAAACACCCATCAGGGACAGGGCACCTTCCACTATCCCAGGTTGCTCCAATCTGGCCTGGAACACCTCCAGGGATGGGGCAGCCTCAGCTTCTCTGGGGAACCTCTTTTCAAGGAGTTTTGCAGTAGGTAGCTGGATAAATCAGGGAGTGCTGGTAAAAGTTGGATTATCAATCTCCAGTTTAATGTGCACTGCTGGTGCACACAGTACAGGGTTATTGCTGTGCACAGAATTAAGTGTTATGTTGAAGAGCATAGCAGGGGATAGCTTGCTTTGGGCCTGTTATCTGCAATATTAAATAGCATTCAGCAAGTATTTTATAAAGTTCTGTTAAGGCAGAAGAGATAATCTGGAGAAAGGTGAAAATGAAGGGTTTAAAGAAAAACAAACAACCCATGCAGAGACCCCAAGGTGGCTGCCCAGTTTGTACTGACAAAGCTTCAGAGAATTGACCCCCAGGAATTTATAAACTGCCAAATGTTTGCAGGGGCCTCAGTACCAGCAAGCTCTGTGTTTACAGGAGACATAATTATTGCCACCAGCAGGTTTGTGTGCCTGTCCCTCTGGGACTTCATGGAAACACAGAAATGAAATGTAAGAAAAGCTCAGATGGTGTTGGAAGAGCTGCAGAGGTGAAAGATGAACTTCTGTGGAGGAAGAGAACTGGAAATGCTGTCAGGACCTTGGTGTTGGCCACGGAGAGGTGTCTGGGCATAAAACAAACCCCTGGTGTGTGCACAGGGCAGGGCATCCAGCTCTCCTCCCCACGGTGTGAGACCTGCAGTGGGTGACCTCTGCTCACGAGTGGGTCTGACTCTTATCCCCCCCAGTGCAGAGGCAGAAATCCCCTAATCTGATCCAAATCCAGGTGTTTCCCACATCAGCAGTGCAGCTGGACCTGACCAGACAGGAGATGAGCTCTGTGTCCACCTTTCTGGGGAGTTCAGTGTCCTGGGGAGGAGGAAGGTGCCTGCACAAGTGCTGCAGTCTGGCTTGTGAGAAACCTGAGATGTCAGGGCTCCTGACAAGCTGTACATCCCCAGCTCTCACATAAGCTGAGCATGAATATTAACCTGTCAAAAACCACCTAAGAAAGAAATTGACCTCATTTGCAGATAGCTAAAAGGAAATTTCTTCTCAGACTCAAAATGTTATGAACATTTTTTGTTCCTAGAAGCCATCAACTGTGACACAAACTTTGGAGATAGGGGAAAAAAATAACTTCCTTTCATTTTCCTCATGTAATTCTTCCATTTTCACTACATCAAGATGTGAGTGGGGCAGACAAGCCCTGCCTGCCTCCTTTCAGGGTTGGGTCTGGGGTGTTTTGTGGGCTGAGGGGTCCAAATCAGAGTTGCTCTGTTTGGCATTGCACCCTGAGTGCCCCACAGTTACACCCAGAGGTGGCACTGAACCCTGCTGCTTCCCCCAGCTGGATGATGGTTATCCCCACCCTGTCCAGAGCTAGGAACAGGCTGGAATAACAAAACCTCTGCTGTGTGTGCCACAAGGTCACCTGGCAGTGGCAGGAAGGGTGTGGGTGCCCTGGGGGTCCCTGTGTGCCCAGAGGTGACACCCCCTGCCTTGTCCTGGGGCACAGGCACATCATCCTCTGCTGGTGGAGGGGCTCAGGGAGGTTAATCTGTTTTCCCCTCTGAAGAGATTCTTCCCCCCAGACCAGGAATTGGTGTTTGGGATCTCTGGATGCTGCTGTTCCCAGCTTGCCATAAATGAGCCCCAGTAGGTTGGTGCCTGTGGGATCTGTTGCTAAGGTGACACAAACAGGCTCCTGCTTCAGCTGCTGGAGAGGACAGTTCAGCAGCAGGTGTTCAAATGAAGCTGAATTCAAACCTTTTTGCATTCTCTCACCCTGAAGTAAAAACAATTTCATTTCATGGAGGTTTGGTTTTGGACCCCCTGAGCTGGGGTTGTTTCTAGTCCAAACAAAAGCATCACTCTGTGCATCTGCAAAAATGCCTCTGTGCTTGAGAGAGGAAAATAAGTCTCACCCAGTGTATTTCCCTTGTAATCTGTGTTTTTGTGCTTAATGTGTTGTTGCACATGAAAGCGCTGAGGTGGAAGGTTTCTGATGGCTGAGTTTATCAGAGATCAGAAGAGCAGAGCTTTGATGATCCCTCTGTGCTCTGTTACTGCTCAGCTCTGCCCTGTTTGCCCATTTGAGCTGGAAATGATTGTTCTTTGGGCACTTGAACGAATAAATAACCACAAAGGTTTGCCAGCAGATCTGCTTTGTTGGTGCCCTTGTGCTTGTTGCTCACTCAGAAATTGCTTCCTCTGTTAAGTTCTGCTTCTGTTGATGCCAGGCACAACTGCAGGAGAAGGAACATCTCCTGCTGAAGGGGGAGCAGATGTGCTCAGGCTCAGCTCTGAGGGACTGTGAGCCTTTTCCAGACTCAGCTCTGAGGGACTGTGAGCCTTTTTCTCCAGCTGTCTCAGCAGTGTCGGTGTCATCTGTCCCTGCCAGCCTTGCTTCCCTGTTGGCTGTTCCAGAGGCAGGACCCTGGTGGCTGCAGTTCATACCCGAGCCTGGGAAGGAGCCCAGGCTTTTCAGGGGGCTGCCAGGCTCTGGCCACACTCTGGCAGCCCTGCAGGGCTCACACAGGTGCTGCTGGCAGTGAGCCTGCTGGCCCTGGAGCCCCTGGTGCAGGCTGGTTGTGGGTTCCAGGGCTCAAGACACCATCCTGTGCCAAAGCTCTCTTCTCCCAGTCTGACTCTGCTTCTCCAGAGGACCCTGCACCTCCAGGGGTAAATGAGTGCAGCTGCAGTGGTGCTGCCTCTGAAACTCGGGGTATCTGAAGTATTGCTGCTATATTTGCTGTTCTATATTGCTGTTGTATTTGCTGTTCTGTATTGCTGTTGTATTTGCTGTTATGTTTTGCTGCTCTCCAGATGCCCAGGGCTCCTGGTGTGCAGTGTTTAGCTCCTGTCTGGCTGTGCTCTGTGGAGGCTCCTCACGTTTGTCTCTTCCCAGGCCCCAGGTGGGCTCCTGGTGCCATGGGCAAGCAGTGCCCACTCCGTGCAGTCCCCAGCCTCAAGGACTGAGAGCTGCTGGGGCTCAACAGCCTCAGGGGCTGTGCTGGCTTTTCCAGAGGGCTTGGAGTGTGGCCAGAAGGAACAGACCTTTCCCTCAGACCTGCCCCTTTTCACTGATAAATTATCTTTGTGGTCTGCAGGAGCACCTCAGGCTCACACTGGCTCCACTGTCAGGAGACAAAATTTGCCTTTATTTATATCTTGGCTGCATGACCCAGGCAGTCTGTGAGTTTAGAGTCTGTCACACATAACTCAGAGTAAATAAATCCCCTCACAGTTAATCATACATTGGACACAAATCATTTGTAAATTCAAACAGAATGTTCCCTTTTTTGAAGGTTTTGCAATGGGGAGATTTAAAACCAGAGTACTTGAGCTGGGTGTCAAGTTTAATTTTCACTTAGTAAGAATATTAGTTAGGATGCTATTTACTTAAGAAATTTGCCATTAAGAATTTATTCATAGCAAATGCAAGTACCTCTGAAACCTTTGTTCTCAGTTGAAACAAAATGTTTTGTGGGATTATTAAACGCTGCTCTGTGAGCTTTGAATTTTGAAAAGATTTGGGTTCAAAAGTGTCCCAATGGATTGAAGAGATGGAAGAGCCCAATGCTGCCTGACCTTGAACGAACCCCTGCAGTGCTCAACACTTCAACTCATACCTGGGTTTGTGTGATCAGATATTCACACTTACTGACCTTGTAAAAATGGAGCCAGAGTTAATTTTTACTCCCTGCAGCAGAACTTCAGAGCTCTTTGTTTGTGTCAGCAGCAGCACAGAAGATCCTTTCTGCAGTTAGTGTTGTGCCTGGAAAACTGAGGTGTCTGGGTTTGATCCTTGGTTCTGTTCTGTTTTCCTGGGTGGCTTTGCAGGATGCCTGATCTTATCATATTCCAATGTCCATTTCTGTTGGGGTTTTTTTCCTCTTAATCTCCCCTCATTCTTATTTCTGTAAATTGTAGGAATAAGGGCACAATTGTGGGAGGTTGGGCACAATTTGTGAAATCAAAGTTGTGTTTTTGAATACCTGGGTGTATTCTTGGTGTTGAATCTGTTTCACCTCACAGGTTTGCACTTCAGTGCACCTCAGACATCTTTATGTTATTACAGCACAATTAGAAATGAATGGAGTTCTCCTCCCTCTGCAGTGTTAGTTAAATTCTCCATATGCTGGTAGGTTAAATGGGTATTGAACTGTTTAACATTAATTAAACAGCCAGGGCTGGGGAGAAGCCAGGAGCACACTGTCCAATTAAAGCAGTTGCCTGAATGAACAGCTGCCCATAAATCAGCTTCTCTTGTACACATAACAATTGCTAATTGAATAATTGCTTAAAATTCATCTCTTCATTTTTCCTCAGGAAATGCATCACATTTACTTGGAAGCATTGAATTTTTGATTCATGTTTTGATTTACCAAAGCTGAGGTGCAGCGTGTGTGTCAGCAGGTGTGGAGGGCTCACGCTGGGGCTCAGCAGGAGGGGATNTCTCTCTCTCTCGTTCTCTCTCTCTCTCTCTCTCTCTCTCTCTCTCTGTAACTTTTAAGTTTGCGCATGGGGGAACAAAGGGGTCTTCTGCCCAGCTCCCTTTGGGACTCTCTGCCCCACTGGGCAGAGAGAATAAGCCTGGAATAAAGCTGCAAGAATTCCACTCTCTCATCTCTTTGTCTTTGCTTAATTGCTCATTAACCCTGCCTGGTCAAGTGATTCCACAGGTCCCAGCTCTGGTGCCGTCTGTGTAATTGGGGGCTGCGGGAACGCATCCCTCTGTGCATGCTCCGAGCCCGAGAGAGACCAACAAGGGGACTGGATCAGAACCAAGCCGAGCTAGCCAACATGGAGGAGTGTCAGAACCTCTCAGGGTGGGAGCCCTTTGGTGTGGCAGTGGTCAGGTCAGTGCTGTCCCCCTGGGTTGTGTGGCTCAGAGGCTGGATTTGATGTGGCAAATCAGAAATAGGAGTCACTGGCATCTCTGCAAGCCTCCCACTAGTGTCAGAAGTGGTTGTGTCCTGCCACTGCCCTGTTGCCTCCACGGGGCAGCCCACGTAGTGCCCGGGTGCTGTGGCAGTCCCGGACAGCAGGAGTGGGCCTGGGATGTGCTGGTGTTTCCAGGCAGGAGCTGCTGCTGCTCTGCTCAGGGAGCAGCTGCAGTGACACACCTGGAACGGTGCTGTGTGTGGAGCACAGCACGGAGCCCCTGCCCTGAGCCAGGAGCAGCTCTCTTGATGCCAGGATGAGTTTTGTCTTTTCTTTTATCCCCCTGTTATACCTCTTTCCAATTTCTGCATTCTTGGTGCTCTTTGCCCACATTCTGGGACTTGTTTGTCAGGGTGGGAGACTGAACATCTCAGCAGCTTCGCAGTGAGGGATCAGTGTGCCCAGAGCCCAAGGGCCTCTCCAGAACACATTTGGGAAGCTGAGACAGAACCATCCAGGGGAAGGTTCCTTGGGGAGGGGGCTCCCTCGAGCCTCTCCTTGGGGAATCTTTGATAGATGTGCTAATTAGTGACACCTCTAATGGGATCCCAGATCTTTGGTGGGTGTGCACTGCGGGGTGCAGGGAGGTGCATTCGACCTGGCCGTGGTGCACCTGAGGGTCCTTAAAATAAATCCCAAGGGAAAATCCCTTTTTCCCTTCTGACTGTGTTTGACTCTTGATTTTAAGACCAGGAAAAGGCATCATCTGGAGCACAGACACCGGGATGCTCTCAAGGTGAGATGGAACAGCTCTCATAGAGTACAATTTGCTCCCAGGATGGGCCTTTTTTCTGGAGCACTGTGGTGTCTTTGTGACACATAACTGCAGCCATCGATCTGGCAGCTCTGCTCTGGCTCCCTCCTCACACAGGCAGCTCCTTCTGCTTTGGAGCGGGATTTTGGTTCAGTACCTGCCCTCCAGGCCTTATCTTGCATAGCAACAGAGAATAACAGCTCTTATTTCAATGTATTGACACATCTGCCACTATTCAGCTTTCCTTGGCCAACCCAGGCAAGATTGGACATTAGGCAAGTATCAAACTTGCACTTTTTTTCCTCTGTCACTGCTCAAAAATTCTGAGTTCTTTAAGCTCAGATTCCAAAGAAGGGCTTACCATATATTTCCAATTTCTTTATGTGATCTGGGAGAAAAGCACCATCTCGTGTTTGTTCTTGGTGAGCTGGATGTGGCTCCATTATGTATGTCAGAGAGCCTTTGGCACTGTGAGGAAGAGCACCCCAAGGTTAGCAAAGCTTTTATCTGCCCTATTTGGTTTATAATATGAAAGAAAAATCTTGAGTCTGCATCTTTAGCTGCTGTAGGTTTGTGAAATTCCTTTGAAGTTGGCACTCTGGTATGCATACATAAAGAATCTGAATAATTTTAGTGAAAATCTGCTAATACAGATGTTTTCTTCTTTATAACAATAACAATGAATTTTGATCACTCCTAAACAAGATCAAAGGCATCAGAATCGCCTCTTTGTTTTAACATTACAATGAAAACACAGTTATATTTAAAACACTTGAAATGGTTGAAGACACAGTAGCTGAAAGAAACCTTAACTGCTGGAATGATACCTCGGTGCTGGGCTGTAATAACCTGGATTATCTGTGGCTGCTGGGTTTTGCTGAAAGGAGAAGCACAAATGGCTGAGGACAGGAAATTCCGTTGTTCTCTGCAGCACCAGAAGCTGTTGATGTGCACTGGGGTATACAGCAGGCAAAGGTTCTTTCTGGAAATTACCCAGCAGTGGGAAATAAGAGGAATTTTTCGTTTCTGATGGGGGCGCAGTGGCTTCAGGAATGAGATTTTTCTGTGCCTTGTTTCGTTTGGGTGGTGCTGGCCAAGGGCAGGGCCCTGTCCCTGGTGTCTCACCTGCTGCACCTCTGCACCCACTGCCAGCCTCCTGCTTTTGCTCTCCCAGCTTTCTTTTCTGAGAGGATACCAGGCAAAGAATCCCCGCTCTTCAACTCATTCCATCAAAACCCACTGGAGGCATGGCTCTGGCTTATTTTCCCTTGAGATGCTGACGTATTTTGAGTCCTTCCCTCTCCCCCATCTCAATCTTTTCCTGTTCATAGAATCATGGAATGGTTTGGGTTGGAAGGAACCTTAAAGTTCACCCCATTTCATGGGCAGGGACACCTTCCCCTGGGGTGGATGTGCAGCAGGGAGCTGAGCCATGGCAGGGGCTGCAGCGTTTGTCACCTTCCCAGGACAGGCAGGACCCACCCAGCTCGGGTGTCTCCCTGCCCCAGGAGGGCTGGCAGTGAAGCAAACCAGCAGCACTGCTGGGTTCTGCCGTGGCCAGCCTTGCTCTGGATGCTGAGGAGTCCATCCCACACTGTCCCAGACAAAGCCACTGTGCTAAACGAGGCTCTTGGTGGCTGGGTGGGCCTCCAAACTATTCCCTCTAGAATTCATTAGGAGGGGTGTCAGGGCAGCTTGTTTCGTACACCCACACTGTGCTGGTAGCAGTGGGCTGGGTGTGGTGGAGGAAATGAGCCTGTGACAGCTGCGTGCCAAGTGCCCTCTGCAAATGCATCTCTGTCAGAGGCACCAGGCAGCTCTGTCACCCTCCCATCAGCTGAATTGGATGCCTACAGAGGTGGTAATTACAAATCCCAGCCAGGCTGCACAGGCTCATTTGTCTCTGTTTATCATCAGAGCAAGAATATTGATCATTACTAAACCATTAAATATCTTTGGAGAGGAAGAAGAAAATCAGATTAATAAAGGTTGACATGCATTGTGGAATGTACTTCTCCATGAAAGTCAGGTTTGGGAAGTGCAGAGATGACAAACTGAATCACTCTGCTGACTTGGGACAGACAGCATCTCGGAGAAAGCCACCTGGGATTTTTATTGCTCAGCTGGGTCTCTGTGCTTTGGAGGCATCTGAGCTGCTTTGTGTCTGGCTGTGTGTGTGCAGCTCTGGGGCTGGATGGGCTCCCTGCAGGGTGCCCCAGCTGCAGGGCAGATGTGAAGCTGCTGTGGTGGAGGTCTGCTGAACAAACCAGCCCTGCCCTGGGGATGGATGGGGGCTCTGAGCCTGTTCCAGGAGAAGGCTGGGATTGCCTGCCTGGAGCCTGCCCGTGCCAGCCAGGGATCCCGGGTGGAAGTGCTGCAGCCACGGCCTGTTTGCACTGGGGCAGGCAAACAGTTGGGTCTCTTACCCACTATTCCAATACTAGATGTTGCATTTTTGTCTCAGGCAGCAGAACATGGACGTTTTCAGCCCAAACTGGTATTTCCCTCACTGTGCTTCTGGAAACAATGGATGATATCAGCTCCTGGAAACAATGAATTTTGGCAGTAGTCTGACCAATACCTTTTGTCTAAGAGCATTGTAACCAATTTCCCTTCTAAGCCCCCTTTTATCTAATAACCATTTTATAGAGAAATAGCCAAGAATGTGCTGTGCAGGCTTGCTTTTCTCAGGCTGAGTTTCTGAACTGTGACTGTGCAGTGTTACAGGAGGGAGGGCAGCTGAAAGGTGCTGGGAGCTCTGTGTCAGGTAAAGCACACCCAGAGCCCAGCCAGGTGAGGGCTGATGTCCAGCTCTGGCTGCTGGGGTGTCTGTGCAGCCCAAGGAACGGCCAGAACTGACCATCTCCCAGAGCAGGAGAACCACTCCACAGATGGAGTTGCTTGCAAATACCTGTGATCAGCAGAAGCCTTTAATCACAGGGTTCTAGCCCCAGTTTAGGTTTTCACGCATGCCAATTAGGAGAACCTTGTTTTCTATAGATACAGTCTCTCCTGTTTTGAAAGCTTGACAGTTCTAATGCTTTGAAATTATTGAAGCTGACATGTCTCCTCAAGAACTGTTTAATCTGTCAGATTCTTCCTTCTTCTAGCATCTCAATCATCTAATGGCTTAAAAACAAGAAAAAACCTTCCAATTAGTTATTTTCTACCTTTCTTTAGCTTGCCAATAAGTACAGAGGTTTTTACTTGTGGTAGGAATTTCTCTTTCTTCTTAGAGAAGAGCTAATTAAAAACATCCAATCTCCTAAATGATGAATTATGTTGAAGTGCAGAGTGGTTTGCAGGTGATAATGTCAGTGTGTGTTGGAGACACGACTTGCTTGTTATGCTGGATGCTGAAAAGAAATTCAGCTTTACACAGACCAGATGGCCTTTCTGGATTCTTTCATTTCTATATTAGAGTTCTTCTTCATGTTCATAAAAGCAAATCTCCCTTTTCTTGCTACATGACTCCAGGTAATTTCACCGGGTGAATTTTTTCAGTCGAGGTCCTGATCAGTTTGTTTGAAAGAAGTGACAGATTTGGCACAACCTGGCAATCTCCACTCTGAGGAGGGCCAAAGATGATGTGGCAGTAAAGTCTTGGGTGGCATCCCTTGAAAATGACCACAAGCCATGCAGATAGTGCCTTACAACTTCATAGTCATTTGCAGGGGCTCAAAGCAAGCCTGGAGTAGCAGCCTTGGGGTTTTGTCGTGCTGTGTGCTACTTCTGTCTGGTTAATTTGCTTTAGGAGCATTGGCACAGGAGTGGGAAGATGGTGAAATTCCATGTGATCTGCTGAGCTGAAAGGAAAGACATGAATGGATGATATCAGCACTATCCGTTTTCTTTCACTCCTTCAGTGACACCCATCACTGATTGCAGTGGGAGTTTGAATAATGGGTGATGGGAAATGGGTGGGAGCAGGAGCCTCTGGGTTTGAGTCCAGCACGCTCAGATCCCCAGCTTCGGTGTGCAGGGGCTTCCTCTTGCTTAGTCAGAGCAGGAGGACTTCATTATTCTGTGGAGGGATAGCAACAGGATGTTACACATTAACAGCCTTGATTCCTAATTAAAAACAAACAAGAGATGCAAACTCTCCCAGTCAAAGTGTTTAATGGGTGCAGGTTTCATTTTCTGAAGCTCTTAGTCCCCCACATCTGCACAGATAATAGCAGGTAAATCTCCCACAGTGAGTGATTGATGGGGAGAAATAAACAAAAGCAACTTTGATATAGGACTTAAAATCACTCCAAAGACATTTAAAAAAAAATATCCCTCAGCTGCCTCCTGTCACTGCAAAGGCCCCAGGGCTGTGAGCCACATTTCACTGGGGTTTGCCCCCTCCTGGTAGCCCCAGCCCAGGGCCCTGTGGTCACCTGGGGATTTCATTTGCAATCAAGCTGTCCCCTGGATCTTGCCTTGTCTAAGCCCAGACGTGTTAGCAAGATTAATCCTGTCCCAGGCAGCTCCCCAATTACTTCTACTCCCATGAGCCTTCTACTGAAACTGTAAGTAGTGGATACACGTCCTTTAAATACATGAGAGGTTTCACCATCAGCTCTGCTGGGCTCTGAGCCTGGAGTGAGCCATTCCTTGCAGGTTCTCTGCTGGACTGGCAGTGCATCTCGAGGGGTGCAGCCCTTGCATTTGGCCCTGCAGCAGCTGGGGGTCAGCCCTGGTTTGTGCTGCAAGCAGCTGCATTGGATGTTTGCTGGTTAGAAACAGCCCGGAATGTGTATTGTGGGATGGACCGTAATGATACCGAGCTTGGAGCGGAATAAACAAACCAGGGCTGTGTGATGAGCCTGTGCTCAGCTGGGAAATGCCAAGTGATAAAGACATTTCTGCTGGGGAGGGAGCCTAATTGCTGAGAGGAGCTGAGCAGAAAGTACAAATAACCAGGCCCTGCCATCTCAGAGCTAATAAAAGCTCCAAGAGTTCCACTGGCACTCAGGGAGCTGAGGGCAGTGCTCGCTGCTGCTCTGCACCTTCCAAATGTTCCCCCCAACAACAAGGGCATGATTGGTGTCCTTTGGGGTGAGCAGTGTGGTTATGGTCACCCAGTGCCCCGGGGAGGGGAGGGGAGCTCCGTGGTGTTAATCAGCAGGAGCTCCGTGTGGGCACACAGCTCACCTCCTGTGCACACCACTTGTTCCCCTGAAGCACCAGAACAGGAACGAGATGCTTGAATATTTTATGAACATGGACGTTAGACAGTGAAAGTCTATTAAACCAGCAATTCACACCACCTTGCACATCACTTTACTGTGTAACAGGAGTAATTCCAGGTGGTAATGTGCCATCCCTGAGCCACTGGGCACACCGGGGCCACGAGTGCAGAAAGCTGATCCAGGGTAGGACCCAGGAGACGTGTCCTGGAAATAACCAGCAGGGCAGATGATAATCTGCTAACAGTGGGAAGTAGCTCACTGCAGGGTGTGATCTCAGGGATCCAGGAGCCACTGTGGATCCCTCTGGTTTTTCCCATTGGGCCGTGTCCATCCCCTGCTGACAGAGCAGCCACACACCGAGGCATTTTTAGGTTGTCTCTGTATTTCATTGGAGACCAAAGGTCCCAGTGTGTTCTCAGCCTACCTCATGCTGACCTTATCCCCTCTCTGCAGTCACAGCAGTGCCCTGGTCACTGCTCAGGGACCAGCTGGGCCCCCCTGCCCTGCAGGACAGCTCTCAGCCAGGTGACACCCTATGGATCTGCCTCCTTCCCCTAATTTCCTCAGCACCTCCTTCCCAAGCTGCAGTGCTGGATGGAGAACATGCTCTAACCCAAAGGGTTTTTTTCTACTCAATACATCCTCATTTCTTTTTGGATGAGATGCTCCTCGTACTTGTATGGCTGGAGGAAGTGGTGCTTCTGTGGCAGCAATTAATCTGGGAGCAATAGAATAAGGGCTGGTCTCTCTAGCTGGATAGGCCTTGTGATTTAGAGTAACTCAATAGAAGGAGGTAATTTGTGTTTGCCAGGCCCAGAGCAGTGATGCTCAGTGAGGTTTTGCAGTGTGGGCTCAGCCCCGGGCAGGGCCTCTGGGGCACCCCAGCCCCGAGTGCTGCCTGCAGGAGCTGTGCAGCACAGCTCTCACTGCCTCTTGCTGTCACTTCATCACAGAGCCTCCCCATGTCTGGCAGTGTTTTTCTTGTACATCTGTGTTTGGCTTTTATCTTGCAAATCTCCTGAGTGCTGGTGGGACCAGCTGCATCTTTCCACAGCTACTGATTTTCAAGAAATCCAGTAGAGGTGTCACCTGTCAGGTGTCTGGAGGGTTTGATCAAGCTGATGCATGGAACAGTGTCAGCAGGCACAGGGAATGATATTTCAGTTCCTCCGTGGTGTCTGATTTTTCCTTGCCCACTTCAGCCTCCCTTCCCTGGGCTGCTGGGCTTTGGAGAGCTGCTCTCCTTCCTGCCTGCTCCCCTGGCTCCCCCTGCACAGGTGACATGGGCTGCTGGCACAGCTCTGCTGACAACACCTGGCAACGGTGACGAGTGTGTGTTTTAATGGATATCTTAGAAAAAATTACTGTTAATGAAATTTAATTTAGTCTGTTTATTACTGCTTGCCACCAGGAGAGAAGTCAGCCTCTGGGAAACTCCAGCTTCCTTGGAAGCCTGGGGGGTATAAAAACACCTGAAATAAGAGGGAAAACATCAGTGTCTGGGTTCCATTGCATAACTGGAAGAAGTTAAAACATGCTTGAAATGACTACTGATAAACTCTATCAATAATAACTCACGTGACTAAACCCAAAAACTGGTGTGGAACCCAGGGAGCAGCAGAGTGGGAAAATCCAGCAGCAGGGCTTGGTGCCAGGCTCTGGTTTGTAGGGGTGGGATCCCTGCAGCACCTTCTTGGAATGTTCTGCCCTTCCCCTTGCTGTTCCTGAGTTTTATCTGCTGGGTGTGAGTCCTGGGGGTGCTGTGTTTCAGCCAGCTGCTGGAAATGTGACACTGAGGAATTCAGTACAAGCTCCAGAGCAAGCACAGTGGGAAGGTTGGGAATGGTGCAGCTGTAAATCATGTAAGAGAAGAAAAGGATGAAAAGGTCGTCGTGCTTTCCTTAGCAGCCAGTGGCAGGGTGGGGGGGTTTGCTGCTCGTGTGTTGTGGGGACCGTGTGAGGTGGGATCTGTTAATGGCCCTTTGTTTGTGCTGTCCCTTTCTCAGAGGTGCTTTTTGGAATAATCTACTACATTCTGCTCCTGCTATTTGCAAGTGAAGAGGAATGGGATTCTGAGGCTTTCTCTGTGTCTTGTGCTGCAGGGAGAAGCAGCACTAATAGCCCATGAATAATTAGTGTGTTGTTCTAAGCTCATATTGTAGATGGATGCAGTCAGAGCGTGCCTGGGTTATGGCAGAGGCTTTAGGGAGCTCTGATAGCTTTGCCTCTCGCTGGGGCTGCCTGACAGTGCTCATTACAGAAATACCTGCATCAGAAATACGGCTCAGGGACATGTGTTGCATGCCAAATGTGGGTGTGTTTGATATTTGCAAAATGCCACAATCCTCCCAACCAGGATGTGTTTCCTGTGGAGAGTTTTCCCCCACGGCCCATCTCTGAGCTTGCACTTCCCTGGGAGCTGCCTTGGCACAGTGCCTTGGTGGGCATGGAAGGTTCTTTGCACGAGTGGATATCCCAGATACTCCTGCCAGGCAGCAGCACCAAGGCAGGCACTATAAAAATGTGTTTCAAGCCGTTTTTCAGCCTGTTGTTATGGGTCGCACTGAGCTGCACTGGGACTGGCAGCTCCTCTGGAAGGCAAAGGGGAACGTCAGGTAAAACACGTGGCTCTCTGGAGCTCTGCACCTTGCCCTGGAGCTGCTCTGTGCTCCTCAGGGCCAGGGAAGGCTGATTCCTCTGGCTTCAGCTGGGATTGCTGCAGAGGCTGCAGGAGCTGCGGGAGTGACTGTGCTGGGGTGGGCTGAGGGCTGGGCTCAGGACAGACTGTGCTGCCTCTCCTTCCCCCTCACCCTCGAGCCCCAAGCTCCTGGTTTTGCTCACGACCCTTATATTAAAAGGCTGTGATTGACACCAAGACCATCTGCCAGTCCCTCACTTAGAGAAGAAGCTGGCTGTGCACTGGGACAGTGAATTGATCAGTCTTTGATCACCCTGATTGCTCCCATCTGATGTATTTGATCATGTTGAACAGTGTAGCCAAAAGCAAGTGAAGCTGTTATGGTTGTGTTGTTGTTCTATTCAAAGAGCTGTTGCACAGGGTGGGAAGAGCTGGGAGAGGCCCAGGTGACACTGGAATTGCTGTGCCCTGGCTGGGTCACTGCCCCAGTCCCAGCCTGTGTGACACTCAAGTCACTCCCTGGCTGTGGCTGGAACAAACAGCTCTGGTTCTGCACACGAAAAGAAGCTTCATGGGGGGACAAGACACAGTGATCAGATGTCAAGTGCTGCCTGCTCTGCAGTACCCAGCTCTGACTTCCCTCTGCTGGAGCAGAAAAAGCAGCAGTGATTAAATGGAGGTGTGAAGTCAGAGGAGGCTGTGTGGAGGTAAAGGCAGGGGAGTAACGAGCCCCACAGAAGGGATGGAGACAAGGAATAACACAAGGTGTAAAGGCTGATTTATGTCATCTTTCCAGATAAAACCCCAGATCATCTGCAATTTGTTACTTACAGTTCAGCCCTGTGAAATCAATTACCAAGATGCAATTTAATTAAGGCAGGTTAATGCTTGATGCAAGGCACTAAACCCCTAAGACGTAATTTCAGTTTACTAATCACTGCAATGCTAATGGCCGTTTGACAGCTGCTTGGGCAAACTGGGCCACAGGTTTTGGTGCCAATTTCCTCGGTGCTTTCCCCAAGCCAGAACACCCAGAACAGCTCTGGAGCTCGGGGCAGGGCTGGGCACCATTCATGGAAGGACCTGTCCTTGGTTAGCCCTTGCTGCTGCTGTTTCCTGTACAGCTGGCCTGGGACACAGTTCACCTTTTTACGAGTTTGGGTTACTTTTTCTCCCCAGAGAGCCGAGTGCTTCCCCTCGCTGTGCCACTGACCTGTCCAGGGACTTTTGGGGAGTTTTTGGCCTCACTTACGCTGCAAAGGCTTTCAGCTTGGAAGGCAGTTGTGCCTTGTTCTTTGCATGATGTTTGTCATCAGTGTGAAGGACCTGCTGGCTGTGGTGGGACGCTGGGAAGCTGTGTGCTTCCAGTTCATTGTTATTCTGTTTCTGTTCCTCGTGGTCCCAGGGTGGCTGTGCTGGAATAGAACAGGAGTGAGGGAGAAGGTGGGGAGTCTAAGATTAGCAGTGCTGAGGCTAAGAAAGCTGCAGGGAGGGCAGGCTGTCACCCACAGGGCACTTTGGGGCAGGGACAGGGTCACTGTCCCCACACTGCTGTGGCAGGTCCATCCCAAGGGCCGATTTGAGGATGAACATCTGCAGGAAACACCCAAAAGGTGCTTGAGTGAGGCCAAGGCTCATCCCAGCTGCACTTGGGGCACAGCAGCAGCCCCCTGACACCAGTTCCTCCAGTCCCACCAGCACAGCTGCTTAGTCAGACACCTACAGACTGGTCTGGGTGGGAAGGGACCTCACAGATCATCCCATCCCACCCCTGCCATGGCAGGGACACCTGCCACTGTCCCAGGCTGCTCCCAGCCCCAATGTCCAGCCTGGCCTTGGGCACTGCCAGGGATCCAGGGGCAGCCCCAGCTGCTCTGGCAGCAGTGGATCAGTGCCTCAGTCTCACTGCTCCCGTGGGGCAAAGGGGGAGAGGACTAAACCCCTGCCAGGTGGAGGATTCAGAGCTCTCTGACAGCCAGGGGCACTCTGGAGCAGATGCTGCTGGAGCCTCCCGACACTCCCAGAGCCGTGGGCTCCTCAGAGCTCCTGGGATAGGCTCTGACAGCTCCTGGGACAGGCTCTGACAGCTCCTGCTGCAGCAGCTCTGGCTGTGGCCACGTCCCAGCCCAGAACTGTGCACAGAGCACAGCTGCTACTGGGCCTACTCCTCCCACTGTGCCACCCCAGAGATGAATTTGACCTGGGACTGGCACAAAGGGGCAAGATCAGCATCATCCAAAGGTGTTTTAATTTTTGTCTTGCTGTTCAGGTAACTTCTTCAGAGCTGGAAAGATTTTATTGTCTTTCCCCACTACTACAATGGTTTCATCCTTGGGAGAGTGGCTATTCATTCTAATAGAGACTAATTAAATATCCCTAAGGTAGAAAGATAACAGATCTTGGATTTGGGGAGAATTTGCCTGCTCTGCGTTCAGTGCAATCACTTTTCATCAGCAGCACAGTCCTCACAGGTGCTGTGGTGGGAGTTCCTGCACAGCTGCCTCTCTGGGTGGGCCACGTGTAAAACCTGGGGTTAACTCATTTTGACTCCCAGAGAAGTCAGATGGGGTGTCAGGGCTTTGTGATTTGTACAGAACAATGATCTTAGGGTGTCAGATCAGAAATGAATCATTTTTAAGCATAATAGTTAGGTGTGTGTTTGAGTTTTTCGGTTAAAAATCGAGCTCTGTCCTGTGCAGAGCCACAGGAGTCAGGCTCAGAGCCTCAGTGAGGGCATCACGTCAGCACCTCCCTTCACCAACACCAGGGCAACCATTTGTCTTCTTAGACCAAATAGAATTATCTTTTATTCACTTTAATGCAGCCCTCACTGTCATCTGGGATGTTTGTGTGAATTGGGGCTTGGATCCCTTCCTAGCTTCACAAAGTTTCTATACTGTAATTTCCAAACTGGTATTTGTAATTAGTCCATAAAAGAAGGTAATATGTGAAAAGTGCTCAACTGCTCTTGCCAGGATAGAAAATATATATTGTAATGCATTCAGAAAACATTCCAAGGGTAGAGGATCAAGTTGTATTTGATTTTCTCATTCTCTATAATAATCATCTTTGTTGTCTTGCAAAGCTCCAGCTTTGAAGTGCGACACATAAAGATTCTGCAATACCAGCAACTGTTTCTCTTTAGCTGTTTTCCAAGTGATTTGATTTTTTCAATAGCATTAACTATATGGAGGTCTAACAAGTTGTAATTAATGTATTCAGCCATTTTCTTTTGTGACAGGCTGGAATGTGAGTGACAGCATGAAGGGAAGAAGCAGAATAGAATTGGATGCTTGAGAAGATTATCATAACATAAAAACTGACAACTCTCTGGCTCTTGAATAACATATTGTGTTACTGAAAAGGGAGGAAAAAGCTTTTTCACAAAAAAGCCCAATTGGGCTTAGAAATTTTTTGAGGAGGGGAGATATTTTCAAAGGCCTTTTTTAGTGTTGGACAGATTTGAATACTGAAGTTCACAAACAGTTTCTCACATGCTGAAGTGTGTGTGCAGTGGTGCAGTGGAGCTGGTGAGCACGTGGTGAGATGGGCTCCTCTGTGTGCCCGTGGCTGCAGGAGCTGCTGGGAGCCAGCACCCTCGGAGGGGAGGCAGGAAAGCAGGCCCAGAGCATGGCTGGGCAGTGGGAAACAGGCTCCCCACTCATCTGTCAGCATCTCAGAATCTCCTGAGCTGGGAGGAACCCACAAGGGTCACCAGAGTCCAGCTCCTGGCCCTGCACAGGACACGCCAAGAATCCCACCATGTGCTCCAGAGTGTTGTCCAAAGCTGAAGTACCTGCTCAGCTAATCTCCTGGGGCTGGTTTGCATTTTGGAGGCTGGGATTCCTCCTTGGGAAGATGCCCTGGATGATTAAAGAGCAGGGCTGGCAGCCTTTCCTCTCCGGCTGCCATCCATCCACCACAAGGTTGTCTCTGTGCTGGCCCCTTCATGTTTATTTCGGAGCCAATAAAATTCCCATTTGCTCTGGTACATTTTGTAATCCACTGCTTTCAGCCCAGAGATTGATTATCTGTATTCCTAGATAAAATCAAAGTGCAGGACTTTAAACAGATTTCCACTCAATTATTTCCCCCAGATGCCTTAAACGGTGCTGTGAAACCCCAGATTTGCTCGGGAGTGGCCCAGGGCTTTGTACCTGTGTTTGCCTCCTGGCCTCGCTGCCTCTCATTTCTAAAGCAGTTTTACTGCTCTTTCTATAACTTCCACTCCACAGCGGGGGCAATAACTGTGCCCAGTCTTGAGTCTGGGCATGGCACCTGAGCAGGTGAGTTTGGGGCACTCAGGGGGAGCTCAGGCTGGCAGAACAAACCAAACAGAAACACCATGAGCACAGCTTCAGTGCGGCTCGTGGCTTTGGTCTGGGGGGATCCCACCAGGCTCTTCCCATCCCACAGGAAATCCTGGCTAACGAGCCAAGGCCTTGGTGGAAAACTGCAGTTCTGAAATGTGTTGGGTGAAAAGTAAAATATGGCTTTGAAACAGAAATAGAGAATTTGTGGCAGGAGCTGTTTCCTCAGCCTGCCCCTCAGTTCGGATCAAGGTTGTGTTCAAGGAGCATCAGTTCAGCCACTTGAAAATGTGAAAGTGAAATTCCTAAGGAAATCAGGAAATTAAAATGAATTTTCAAGGAGGACATTAGAAATTAGGATTGGAGGAGTACTTGTTAGCACTTGTTCTAATATTTCAACTTGGGACTGGAGGACATTTTTTGCACAAGATTTTTTCAATAAAAATATAAATGTAATCCCAGCATGATTTGAGAAACACATTAATCATGAGCTATACAGCAGATGGAGGATTTAAAACTGTATTATTTTGCTTGATTTTTTGATGACTTGTTCAGAACTTTTTAAATTGCCATTATCTTCTGAAAACCCTTAGTATCACATTAATAGATGTAAGATTGAATACTGCCAAGAGAAAAAGATATATATATATATCTTACAAATATCTATTTATCCCAGACCAGACATTTGAACTTTTTGATTCATCAGTGTGTTAACATTTATTTTAGTTATGCTTTTAATTTCTTTTTTTCTTTTAACACTTCTTGAGATGATCAGTGATTCAAAATATCATTTCCTTACCCAGTTCTACAGGAAACCAGGCCAGCATTAGTGAGTTCTTCAGTTCTGTGCAGACAGTTTTGTAATCCAGAACATTGAGATGCTGGTCAGGGAAAGAGACATTCTCCATCTCTTTCTTGTGATATTGAAGTGTAAATTGAAACTGTGGCAACAAAGTCCAGTGCCAGTGATAAGAAATTGCAGGTGTGTGTAGTATGGGATGGATTTGTGCTCACAAAGGGATCACAGGTGGATTAGACAAATAATTGGAAAAGGAGTCTGCAGCAAGGCTCTCACTGCAGTCAGTTGCACACAGTTACCCTGTAATTCCAGTGAAGTAATTCCAGCTATTCTGATTTACTGGAACCACTGAGATTAGGAGACTTCAGAAATGACTATAATGGCATCAAAGGAGCTGCTAAAACATGTGACTCATGGTGGAGAGCATCCAAAAAGAAGTTATGGCACAGGATGACGCCATGTCTCCTTTGGGGATGTTTTCAAATTGGATTTTGCTCCATTTCCTTTGTTCCTTGGAGTGCTGTAGTGCAGGGTGAAGCACACTCTAAGCAGCAGCATGTGGAATATAACTGCATGATTTTGCAATCTCTGTTAAAGCAGCTGCATCTGTAACTCATTTCATGGAAGTTTTACTGGTTTTTTTTCTTTCCTTTTACCATACCATACTCGAAGCTCAATAAAGATAAACTTCAAATAATGTCAGTATATCACGGAAGATTCAAAGCCCTGCAGCTGAGCCCGTATTCCTCAAAGTGCCATTTATGAGCTGAGCTGTTTTAATGTAGTGGTAGAAGTAAACCCAAACATTTGGCAGTGTCTATATTTGCACCCTTGGGACAGATGATGGAGGAGTTATTTGCTCCAGCCTTTAATCAATTTTAGGTAAACAGCACGAGTGTACCTTGAGCATCCATATTTTCTAATTGGCTCTCTTAAATGTGAAGCCTCCCATAACTCAGCGGGGAGATTTACAGCAGGGGAGGGGGGCAGCACCCGGCACTCCCCACTTGGTGCCGTGATGGATCTGCTCCAGCAGCACCAATGGCACAGCATACTCAGGGGCTGCAGCTCCTTGGCAGATCAAAATGCAAACCATGGGCCATCTCCCGGCGCCCTTTGATTCATTGCTCTGCAAATCTGGGGCTGCAGCAGCAGCCGAGCTGCACGAGCACTGCTAAGCCTTGATTTAGCGCCGCCAAATCTGTTCATTTTACGTGTGCTTAATTCTCTGGGCGCAGTCAGTTTGTGTTATTCGTGTGAGGGCTTCTCGTGGGGTTCAGAGAGTTTGATAAATCTGCTTTCTGCACTTGGCTGGTGAAGTGTTTGTGGCTGCATCTGCAGGGAGCCCTTATATAGGGAGCTGCAAGAGAGTCAAAGAGGGAGGTGAATCTTATTGTAGGGTTGTGTCCCAAATCACCTGGGACACAGCAGGACTGAGGAGAGGAGAAGCACAGGGGAAGGAAGAGCAATGGTGAAAAATGGCTTTGCTTTTTTAATGGATTTAATCTGATGTGGCTTCCCTTGGAGTCTTCTCCTGAGCCCCACAGTGACCCAAAGCCCCGTGTCCATGTGCTGATTCAGACACAGCATCAAGGCCAGGTTGGACGGGGCTTGGAGCAGCCTGGGATGGTGGAAGGTGTCCCTGCCCATGGTGGGGGTGGTGGTGGGGGGGGGGGAATGGATGATGTTTGATGTCCCCTCCAGCTCAAACCATTGTATCATTCCATGTGTTTGCTCTCCCAGCCTTGGCCTCCCCTCTGGCTCCTCTGCCAGGGGTCAGTTCTGGTGCTTCAAAACCAAGCACTCTCCTGTTTTCCTGATTTTATACTTTATGGGTTTGTGGGAGCCCTGGGGGCGTGGCAGAACTCGGTGACTTCCAGCTGTTCCAGAGTCAGCTTCCTGAAGTGCAACGAGTTGTTCTCAGCTCTGGCACCCGTGACAGCACACACACAGAGCCCTGGTCGAGGCAGCCCCTTAAGAGCAGCATTTTGCACAATAGTCTATATTTTCAGCAAGCTGGGACACCCTTCGTTAAGATTCAGACTTTATGCACTGATTACTTCTCCTCTGCTACAGCTTAACTTCTCCTGCACGGCTTAACTTTAAACCCAAGTGAAAGGAAATCCAATAAAGATAAATGAGATGTCTTTAAAGGATCCAGAAGGAAATTCAGTAGTGTCAGCAATGAATGTGAAGATACAGTGAGTTGAGCAACTTGAGGATGTTGGGTTCTTTATGAGGTTACATCTGTTCACAAAGGCTTGGAAGTATTTAAGATAATTAATTGCTTTAGGAGCAACACTTCTTCAAATTCTTGTGGCTGTGATTCTCTGTGTTCCTGTCTAGCCCCAGAGCTGGGTGCATAATGTAGCAGCTTGAAGCTGATGCCAAGCAGTGTGCAGTAAGCACTGACAAAGAACAGTTCAGCTTCCTGTGGAATTCCTCATGGACAACGTGCTTAATGTGCTTTTTGAAGAACAAAGTCTGTTTCTCTTTCAGGTCTCTGGGTGTCAGTGGTGACCAGAGGTGTCTCTGCTGTTCCTGGGACAGGTAAGCCACTGAACTACTTATTCAAGATGGGTCCCCAGTGGTGGGATGGGCAGTACCCAGGAATGGTCACCTTCACATGTATTCCTTGTGCTTTAAAGGAATTAATTCCTTCCAGAACTTGGGTTACCACAGTTGGATTCAGTGGGACTGTTTAGGGTCCTTTCCCCTGAGGGTGTCTGTGGGTGAAGAACTAGAGAGGTGCCCAAATTCACTGGGAATCAGCTCTTCCAAGCTGTGAGTGCAAGGTCAGTGGGATTTTGGCTGTTTCCTGATTGCTCTGAGGAAAAGCAGTCTCTGCCCATGAGACACCTGCTCAGAGAGGAGTATTTTGATTTCCAGGTCAGGTGTGCTTGGTGCAGACTGCGTGGGATGCTCCAGGAGTGAGTCCCAGCCTCAGGCTGCCACCAAGTTTCCCCTCCTGCAGCTCAGCAGCCTTGCTCCCTGCGTGCTGTTGGAGTTCTCTGTCCAAACTGCCTGGGAATGCCCCAAGTGCTGGGACTCTCCTTCCTTTAGCAGCCTGTTCTACACTCTCTGGTTAATGAGATCTGTGCTGGAGCTGTCATCCACGATTACACGTTTCCCTGTTTATATTGCTTCTTCCCAGTGGTCACCGGCACAGATGTCTCTGGGAATCTTAATGCATTTCCTTTTCTTCTGTATAAATGCCTGCAAACCAATCAAAACAACCATCCTACTTCAATTGTGTATTTTATTTCTGCTGAAAGGTTCAAATGTAATGAAAATAAAATGTTCAATGAGCAAACACAGATTTTCCAGAAGAAACAGGCACATTTAACTTGTTTTGAAAGATGGATGAACGCTATTAGTTTTGATATATTCTATATATATCTTCTCACTTGACAATTGTTATTTAAAGATTTAGTTCTGGGTTATTGCTGCACTTAGGTTGTAGAGTAGTTTTACACCAACGCATGGATCAGTAACTTAATTATAAATAAGTGGGTTTAAGCCAAATGTAATGGAAATAATGTTTTCTTAGCCAGAGTGTGCTTAGCCTCAGCTGTGGGGATGAGCTGGTGCCATGGGGGGTGTCCCACCTCCAGACTGCACCCGAATGTCCCGGGGTGCTGAGCTTGGGTGTGGCGGTGGTGCCAGGGCTGGGCTGGGCACGTTCCAGGAGGGGATGACCTAGGGACCCAAGGAATCGAGGAGGGTCCCCAAAGCTGTCATGAACCTGTGAGTGTGGGGGTGCAGAGCTGCTGTACACAGCAATTCCAGGATGTCTGCCCCTGGGAGAGAGGTGCTGGTACAAAATATTACAGGGTTTTATTTTTACACTTCATTCTTTAGCAGATGAAGTGATGGGTATTGTTCAGCCTGAACCCTTTGATGCATACCATTGTTAATATTAAGTTTAAATCCTTTCTTAAAATATTTAATTGCAAAGTGCTTTTTTTTTTTTTCTTCATCTCTTTTACATTGTTCTTTATCTCAGAAAATGAAGCATTTGAGACTTTGACAGCGAGGGAGGAGAAGCGATCAAAATGTGAGAGGGCAAGAGCAGCAAATCCCCCGGAGCCCCAGGTCCGGGAGGGTAACTTTGGGTCGTCAGGGGATTTGTAGGAGTTGGGACAGAAATTGACTGCTTGTAACTCCGAATTAGTACCTGAAAGCCTCCAGTCCTGTGTTATCGATTGCAGTGGCGGCTCCCAGCACGCCAGCAGAGGGGGAAGGAGAGGAATTCTTCACTGCTCTCCTCGCTGATGGAGACTCGGAGCTGCGCGGGGTGCGAGTCGCCGTCCCTGATTTAATGGGAGAGAAACAGTGCCGGGCCTAGGGCTTTCGGAACTCCCCGGGACATTTCTCCTCCTTTCACACTCGCGGGATTGGCTCTGAAAGCTGCGGGACACGCTTGCCTGGACAGTTGGATGGTGGAGCTTTAGGAGCCGGAGAGCCAGGGGCTGGGAGCAGAGGCACCGGAGGTTGGGGGCAGAGGCACCGGAGCCAGGGATGTGTCATGCTCTGGGAGCTGCAGGTGCCTGCGGGGTCTGGGACGGGCAGAGCTGTTCCCGCAGGAAAGGAGGAAGGGCAGCGGTTCAGGTGGGATGAGTTCTGGAGCAGGTCACCACCACGGATGCAGGGAGGTGAATCCCTCGGGATGATGGGATGAGGAAGGGCAAGCGCCGAGACAGAACCCCCAGACACAGCAGCTGAGCAGCCCCCTGTGTGGGGGGGTACCGTCCATCCCCAGGGGCGGCAGGGACACAGCAAACCCTCTCAGGGCACAATCGAGAGCTCCTTTGGGATGTGAGCGTCTCAAGAGGTAGAAAAGCACTTGACAAGGACCGAAGGTGAAGGCAGAGCACAGGCGCACCGTGGTAAAATGAAGAGCCTGAAGCAAAGTGGGTGTTTTGTTTAGCAGGTGAGGCAAAAGCAGGAGGAAACTTATAAATACACCAGAAATAAGAGAGGAGAGGAAATGCAGATGTAGTTTATGGAAGCAACTAAAATTCCCTGGTAACCTGGTTAATTTTGACCAGGGGCTAGGATAAGGGACCAGGACAGAGAACAAACAGATGAGAGTTTGTTTGGATGTGCTGGATAGGTCAGGCCACAGGATCCGAGGAAATTCTCTTTAGAATTAGAAAGAATTAATCAAAACTATTTTGGAACAAGGAGAAATCATGTTTAACAGCTTGTGGAGCTCAGAGGAGGTCTCAGAACTATCAAAATGCAAATACAGATCCTAAATGTAAAAGGAAAAAAACAGTCCAGTTTATTATTGACTAAAAAGCCTAACAAATTCTTGGAAGGGCTCTGAAATTAATCAGTGAAAAAAAATCAGCCGATAAAACTTGGAAGAGGCAACTAAAATCAGAATATAACAACCATCATGGTTTGGTTGAAAGTGAGTGAGATGAGGCTAATTAACAAACCCAGTGGTAAAAGGGAAACAAATAGTTATGATACACCTTTTTTTGCATTTCCAGGCAATCCAGAGAGAGGTGTGTCTCGGTGTAGGATGCACAAAGAGCTGTTTGAGGGATTTATTTCAATAGTCATTGCCAGTATTTGCCTGAAGATGTGGGAGAGCCTTTCCAGGGAGGGTCCCAGAGGGACCTTTCTGGCTCTCCAGTCCCTTCTCTATTTTAATTAGCACCTCATATGATGGAGAACTTGTAAAATTTGCAAGTGAGCTGGAGCACAGAGGGAACACAGGAACTCTGGAGGTCAGATTTGCAATAAAAAGGATTGGAAAAAGGGATGCATTCCTGAAAAGCCCTGGCTGAAATGCAATGGTGTGAAGTATGAAGCAAGGTGAGGAAAGACAGAAAAGGACTCAGCTTGGAGTGGCTGAGAAATTAAGCCTGAGTAAAAAGTGCAAGCCTCTTGTCAATGGGGGGCAGTCCCTCTGGGGCTGTGACAGAAGGGCTGGGGACAGCAGAGAGGGGCAGCTCTGCTCCCTCTGCCCACCAGCACTGCCCGTGGCTCTGCTGGGGAGCACCGACACCCTGAGATGTCCTGAGCCTCTGTCAGGCCATGGCTTCAGTGCACCAGAAGTCTGGGCAAGGAGACATTTATTTACCATCTCTGGAAAATTTGTGACAAGGATCCAGTTTCCAAAATGATAATGAAATAGCTCCAGGAAGAACTGCTGCTGTGATGATGTGCAGCATCAGACATGCTGCTGCAAACTAACTCAGCAAACCACAAGCAAACCCAGGGACTCAAACTAAAACTAGGTATTAATGCCTCTTAAATAACTTTAACCTGCTCTAACTGATAATTCATTGCCACTTTGCCTTGTCTGTGGCTGCAGTTTTGCTCCATTTCAAAGCAAAGCTGGTCTTTGTGACTGCTAACACAATGTACAACTAGCAAAAAAACCCAGCGGCTTGGCAGGGTGATATGAACTCATCCAGAAGATAAAAGGGGTGTCATTTATACCATCTGCTGCCCATGAATCAGGAGTGGGGAACAGCTGAGTGCTGGAGCCCTCGGTGTTGGGATGCAGCTGGGAGGGGAGCGGTGGCCGAGAGCCCGGAGGGGCTGGCCGGGCTGCCCGAGGGCAGGCGGGGTCATGAGTGTTCCCAGAAGTTTTCCTTCTCCCCCGCCCTTCTTCCCTTCTGTATTTTAGAACCACTGAGTCCCGGGCGTGCTGTAGGAGGTGGAGGTGTGACACTTCCTGCAGTGCAGCTCTGCATCCCTCAATAAACCAACGGAGCACACGCTGCCAGCCTTACTCCCGAAAGCTTTCCCCAGCCAAGCTGCTTGGCAGTGTCTGTGCTCCCAGCCCAAACCCACGGAAGGCCACTTTGTATTTACCAGTTCTTTGCCAATGTTGTCTCAGGCTTCTCCTCCTGTCCCCAGGCTCATCCCTGGTGTGTTTGCAGAGAGCAAACCTTCCCCTGGAGCTGCCTTTGCTCTGCCTCAACGGCCCCGTCCTGTGTGCTCTGTGCTGTCTTTGGGCTACTGGGCTTGATCCTGTCAGGCTTCTTTACATGAAATAAAACTTTTCTGCACCGTTGGCTCTTCTGAAGTCAACAGGACATTCCCAGGGACAAGTCACTAATCTATAGGTCTGCTCCAAAGCCCCCATCATCAATAGGAATTTTATTTTTCCATCACTGCACTCTGGATGGAACCTGGTCAGGGGATGATGGGAGGAGCTGGATTTGGAGTTTATAAGTGCAGTTCTCACTGACTCTAAATTCATGGGTGATACTGAACTTGGAGGAAAAGAGATGAAGCTTTGGTATTTCAGTAATAGATGCCAGCTGACTTTTGGGCAGGATCTGGAAAAAGAGATGCCTTCATAATTGTGGCAGCAGTGAGGAATACCCAGCTGCAGATCCCCATGGCCCCAGAGCAGCCCCTCTCACAAAATGAGGTTTCAGGTGTAGGTGATGCTCTCACCTGACTTGATCTGTGGGTAATGAGATCGTGGTGAGAGGCAGGGGGCTGACAACCTCTTTTCTTCTCCTGAAAGTGTCAGGAGTGAGCTGGAGCCTGTGGGGGTGTTTGTCCAGCTCTGAGGCACAGCTCCAGGAGCCCTGCGAGCCTCCCTGCCCAGGACACAGCCGGGGCCATTGGGGCAGCCCTGGCTGCTCTGCTCCTCAGCCCTGGCATGGCCCCAGCTGCTGCTGGGCTTGGAGCACGTCCTTCTTCCCGGCCTGTCTGCCCCTCTGCAGAGCTGTCCTTCCTCTGCCAGCGTGAGAGAAGGGGTAGATGAAACTTGGCAATTCATGAAATACATGAGAAATGGGATTTCACTCAGAAGACTGACGGGAAGAACTTTTAAAGCACGTTACACCCTGGGTGCTGACATTTGCAGCAGGGAACTTCTGGCCCTGATGCTCTGAAGTGTGGTGCTTTTCTTCCTAAATACTGCTTCATGCTTTATAGCAGGAGGAGGGTGACAGTCCACTGACCCGAAAATGAAGGGGAAAAGAAGGGATCTCATGTGGAATGAAACGTTTTATTTGATTGAAACACTGAAGCTACAAGATTTCTTTTTGTGTTTGGCACGAAGCAAGTGCAGCCTCAGCCACTGGGCCCAGCGGGATGAGCCGTGCTCCAGCACCGCCTGTGTCCCTCCCTGTGGGGACATCCAGCCCCACACGTGGGAATTCATCCTCTTCTGGTAATGTTCTTGCCACATCTTGGACTGCACCACAGTAAATTAACACCAAGGTTTGGATTTCCTGGAGGAAAGCACCTATGGGCTGAGGGGGTGGGATGATGCTCCTGCTGAGCATCCCTGCACAGCCCTGATGGATGGGCAGGAACAGCCAGCCTTTGTAGCACTGGAACAAATTGTGAATGACACAAATATTCCTGTATTTCATATTCAAACCTGTCCCCCATGCTGCCTAAGGCCAGCAGGGCAAACCACCCCGGGAAGTTGGTGCAGTGTTTCCCTGGCTCACTGAGCCATTGGAAGCTGGTATTGACTTGTCCATTACCATAAACCAGTTTATCCAGTGCCAGAGCCAGCAGTGGGCTCGGGTGATCGATGGGGAGACAACGTGGGCTGCTGCTGCTGCAGCCTGATATCCAGCAGAGCAGTTACTCACACCCAGTGCTGCTGGTGTTGACATTTCCGAAGGACACCTGCAGTGGGAGGAGATGTGCCCCACAGGGCTGGCTCCATGGAGTGCTGGGGCTGGGGCTGGGGCAAGAGCTGTGCTGCAGGGAGCTGCCTCCCTCCCACTCACGTCCTCCTGAAAGCACTTCAGGCCAGTAGGTGGGATTAAAAACATTCCATAGACTCATGGAACAGCCCAAGTTGGAAGGGACTCACAAGAATCATTGAAGTCTAGCTCCTGTCCCTGCCCAGACCCCCAACAGCCCCACCCTGGGCATCCCTGGCAGCGCTGCCCAAACGCTCCTGGAGCTCTGGCAGCCTCGGGGCCGGGCTCATTCCCTGGGGAGCCTGGGCAGTGCCCAGCACTCTCTGGGGGAAGAACCTTTCCCTCATCTCCAACCTAACCAAACACCAAAGTGTCACTCGGCAGCACCTGGCAGAGGGCGTGGGCAGCTGTGCTGGAGCATCCCAAAGGTGCTTCCCAGTTCCAGACCTTTAGACCTGCACTTTTGTTTAAAGTTGGCAGGTGCTCCAATACAGAAATGGGGAAGAGAGAAGGACGCTTCCAGTGTGACCTCCATCCCTTTCTGGCAGTAGGAACATCTCTCATTTGCGTCTTTTAAATCATCTTAGGTTCAGCTAAGAAGTGCTTAGATTTATTTTTATGGATTTCATTTTTAAATGCTTTCACTTGGAAAAGTTACTTTTAAATTATCGTTATTTTCTGTGAAATTTGCTTTCTTCATCTGTCCCATGGTTTAAAAGTCAACTGCTTACTCAAGAGAAAACCACTTTGATGTCATGGAAGTAATGAACAGCATAAAGAGACTTCTGAAAACTTTCAGTTTTGTTCTCAAAATGGCTGATAATGTCATTTATTTTTCTTCATCCCTTTTTCACTGCTACTGAAAGTACAAAAAGAAAGGAAGGGGAAAGCAAACAATACCCTGGGAATAATAACTGAATTATTTTTATGGGAATTAATCTCTCTTTTCTAAAAATGAGCGAGGGAAGCAGAAATAATTCCATGAAACAAGTAGGAGAAACCCCAAGTGTCTCTCCCTGTCCCTGCGCTTCAGCACTTGGCAAGGGATGGATGGCCCCATGTGGGATGAGAAGGGACAAGTGTAACGAGTACCTAATGCCAGGAACACTGAGAGAGGGTGAATTAGGTCAGATTTTAGGAGAAACTGAGGGAGGGAGGTCAGGTCTTGGCAGAGGTTGCCCAGAGATGCTGTGGCTGCCCCTGGATCCCTGGAAGTGTCCAAAGCCAGGCTGGACAGGGCTGGGAGCAGCCTGGTCTGGTGGCCACGTGCTGTGGGGACACTGGGTGTGGGTCAGCTCTGCGAGGGCACCTCTGCAGCTCACAAGCTCGCTGCGCTGGTGTTGGGGCTGGGGAACTTTCTTACAAGCCTCCAAACTGACCTCTTGCAGATTAAGTTACAAAATTCTCCTGAACTGCCGGCTCAGGACTATAATTCTCTTTGGCCAGAAATTTAAAGGGAATCGATAAAAAGATACAAAGAAACCACACCACGCTGAGTTCCTTTTAAGTGGCTCCCTTGGTACATCCCTGCCTGGCGAAAGCGAGTGCCTATTTCTAGTCTGGGTTTGTTTAGTTCTCGCTCCCCTGTGCCTTGTTATGCTTTTTACTTTGGTTTTCAAAGCTGCCTCTCCTCAGAAACTCCTATTGTGCAGAGATTTTGGACTCAGACACCTCTTGGATAAAGGGAGTTGACTGATATTCTCGAGTCGTAAGTCTTGAATAACTTTGTGTAACTCATTCCTGAGTCTCTTCTGTGTTTTTCCTCGTGCCTGTGCTGGGGAGCTGCTCCTGCACACCCCATGCCCCAGGGCTGGTGCTGGCACAGCCGAGGCAGTGCCGGGCTGCCCATGGTGGATCCCAGCTCAGGGGCTGCTCTTGGACAGGGGGGGTCCAGGGGGGCACTGGGGGTCACCCTGCAGCTCCCAGCACATCCAGCACGGGATGTTTCCACAGGGTTGGGAGGTAGGTGTTGGGTTCTGGCAGGGCAGCCTTGCCCACGACGCTGTGTGGTGCCGTGGGGACGGGGACAGAAACTGAGCCCAGCAGAGCTCCAGCAAAGCCTTTTATCGGATCAGGAGCCCACAGAGGCTGCTCCCAGTGGGACGTAATGGAGTGGACAGGAAAACACAGATGCAGGCAAGATCATTTTTGCCTTTTTTGGAAAATCTCTGTAATGGCCAAGCCCAGGGAGATGAAGGATGGTCGGCATTAACTCCAGGTTTTACAGCTGGGGAAAAAGGACTAAATGCAGAGAGCGGCTCCCGAGGCTGCGACAGCTTCACTTCCTTCCTCCATCTGGTTTTTGCAGCAGGAATTCTCAGTCTCTGTGTGACTGCAGCTCTGGCTGCCTGTGCCCAGACTGACAATGCCCAGTGAATGAAATCACATCTGCTCTGCAGCACGCCTCGGGAGGCGGCTGCTGCCTCCCTGCAGCCCCGGGAGCCTCTTGGAATAGAGTTTATCTGAGCTTTGGGAATCGCCAGCTCGGCACCAGAGCTCTGGGTGGATGATCACTGAGTGGCTCCCCTGAAGCCCCTCGGCCAGGGCTTGCTCCGTGCATGTGAGGGGAGCACTCTAAGGAAAAACTGTTGTGGAGGTGGGAATGGTTGTGCTCACAATCCAAGTGGAGCTGTTCTGTCAGCCGATGGAGAAAAGCAGGAAAACCAGCAGTGCTCTGGGCTGTGCCTGGTGGGGATGCAGGTGGAGCTGTTCTGGAGCTCCAGACACGATCTGTGTGTTTGGAAAAGGAGCTTTTGCTCATTCTCTGCTGTGTTCCTGCTATTTTTTTTTTCCCAGCATTCCCTGGTTTCTCTGTTTCTTCCTTTTAGACTTGGATCCATTTTCCTTTCAGTTGTAGATCACTGAAACTTTCCCTGGCTGAATTTTAGCAACTTTGAAGTTTGGCTGAGCCTTTGTTCCACTTTGGCTGCTCATTCTGGATCCTGTTTGTCAGGTTGGTTCTTCCAGCACAGCAAAACTGCTTTCCTTATTAAATTTAATTGCCCACATTTATTTTTTGTTCCACTACTTTTTACTCAAGCTGGACTTGTTTGGAGTATTGTAAGTCTCTTTTGGTGAGATTTTAGATTCTTATTCTTTTGGGCCAGAAAGCACCACAAGCCCAGCTCTAGTGGGATACACTGTCATTGCTATCCCAGTTACTCCTCACATGGGGTTTCTGGTCCGGGGTTTCTTGGTGGGCTGGTAGAGTGAAGCTGACTCCTGTGGGATGGGCAGAGTTTGGCACTAGAGCCCTTCCCTGTGGGTGAGGAGCAGGATGCACACTGAGAGTGTTGGCTCCCAGGAGCAAGAGCACAATGAGGGCATTTCTCCCTTTCTGTGTCAGGAGCTGCCCTGTTCTCACTGTCTCTGGTGTGCCTCTGATGTGCTCTGATTTTATTGATACAAAGCTAATGAATGGTGCACGGTGTGTGTGGAAGAAGAATAATCTGCATCCCCGTCCCTTTGTGTGAATCACTCTGGGGTGCTTTAGTGCCAGATCATTAACCCAGGGCTGCAGCTGCTGCAGGGACAGAGAACCAAACCAGCACCTGCCCCACGCCCCAGGGATGCAGGTGGGACAGGGGAGGAATCCACGCCTGGGGATGGAGGTGCAGGGCTGGGCCAGCACCAGGACCCCAAGTGCCAGTGGTGCTCCTGTGGTGGAGGTGGGTTCAGCTGCAAGGTACAAATGCAGACAGCCAACATGAGCTTTTTTGCCTGTTTTTCACCATAGGTTTTTTATTCAGAAAGGGCTTGGCACGAGATAGTTGGGTTTTGTTTGCACAGTGCAGAGTGGTTTGATGGTCGGATGTGGAGCAAGGAGAAGCCACGGAGATCCCTGGGTATGGTGGGAAGCAGGGCATGGAAGCAAGGGCTGCATCAGCTTCCCCAGCTTTGAGCTGATGTTTCCAGCTGCTGGAACAATGTGGGAGGCTCCCCAGGCCCCATCCCAGACATCCCATGGCACATCCAAGGCATTCCAGGCCTGCCCAAGCCCCTGCAGGCTTTGTGCCTGCTCCTCAGCTTGGCAGCACTGCCCGCACAAAGCCTGGTGTGAGCACAGGGACAAGGTTTGTGCTGCCTGAGCCAATAGCCAGGCTGTTCCTGTCCCCACCTGGGGCTCAGGAGAGCAGCGGGAACTCCAGACATCCAGGGATGTGCTGCCAGAGGCTCTGAGCTGCACGGCTCCCTCAGGCTGCAATTGATAAGCAATGTTTCTCAAAAAGAGCTGAACCCACCTGTTTCAGTGGGATGATGGCCTGTGAGTGTTGGCTCTGCACAGCTTACCCCAGGTGCCCCTGGAGAAGCAGCTGTGTGCTCTGGTTCTGCTCCTGCTGTCCAGGGCTGGGCTCGGTGCCAGGGTCCCTGCAGGAGGTGCCAGGTGACCACAGCACTGTGACAGGGCACCCTCGGGGCTGGGCTCGGTGCCAGGTGACCACAGGCAGGAGGTGCCAGGTGACCACAGCACTGTGACAGGGCACCCTCGGGGCTGGGCTCGGTGCCAGGTGACCACAGGCAGGAGGTGCCAGGTGACCACAGGAGGTGCCAGGTGACCACAGCACTGTGACAGGGCACTGTCGGTGCTGGGCTCAGTGCCAGGTGACCACAGCAGGTGCCAGGTGACCACAGGAGGTGCCAGGTGACCACAGGAGGTGCCAGGTGACCACACCACTGTGACAGGGGACCCTCGGGCCATCTCCTGGAGCACTCTGTGATTGTCACTGAGGATCCCACCTCCCCGTGGAGGGTCACAGAGGGTGTCACACGGGGAGCACCAGGAAGCAAATCTCTCATTTGGCTGCCATGCTTTTTGAAGTCCAGCCAAGTCAGGCCAAGAGTCACAGGCATGGTGCAGTGACCGATGTAATTGCAATTAGCATTTTATCTGGCCTATTGATTCGACCCAAATTCTGGCACCAGTGTTTGGACAGTTTAATGTGCAGGCAGATGCTTCCACCAGCTGCTGTCCCCTGCAGATGCTCCACTCCGGAGCTGTGCCGGCCAGGCTGTGTGGGCCCCAGGAGTCCCAGATGGGCTCAGGGCACTGCTGGGCTGCTCACAGCACTCCCGGGAATGCTTTTTCCCTCATTGTCCCTCTGTGAGGGCTCATTCTGCCGGCTCAGCCTGGATGTGCCAGAGGATGTGCTGGCCTGGCAAGCCTGGGGGGTTGGTGGGGTTTGGGATGTGGACAGCAGGGCTTGGGCACTGCTCCTTCTTTCTCAGCCCACAGAATTCTCTCTGTTTCCTGTATTTGGGCCAATCTTTAGGTCAGGTCCTTGCTCAAAGCCCTCTCTGGATGCTCCCAAAGCTGAGCACTGATCACCTACTGCCACGTGAGCCCGAGGGCGGCAGCCCAGCTTGGGGACCTGGTAAATACACTGAGTTATTAAAAACACCATACTAAGTGTGGTCCTGTGAAAAATTAGCAGCACTCGGTGTTATTTGAATCAAAAGTCCACATGAGAGTGAGCAAAGTGCTTGTTATTCAGTGGGAATGGCAAGGGGGACGTTCAGGAGCCAAACCCAGCCCCACTGGCCCCAACCTGCTGGTCGCTGGTTGTTTGGCCAGCTCTGGGCTTCTCTCACCAGAGGCTCTGCAATCCCCACCACTCCCCAGAGCCAGCACAGGATCTGGTCACACTCTGCTTTCTCTCACTGAAGACGTGAGCTGTTATTTTCCTCCCCGTGCTGGAGCCTGCCGTGTCCCTGGGAATGTGTTATTCCAGCAAAGCATATGGTTGCTATAACTACAGCCTGCTTTGCCTCTGACATGCTCCTCGTATGCCCGGTGGAGCAATGAATTTTGCACAGAAATCCATCCCTCCTCCTTTGTACTCCATCTCTCTCTTGCTGTTCCAAATGATGATGGTTTATTGCTTACCTGCCACACAGAACGTGTGTATTTATTTACATATTTATATTTAAATTCCAGATTGGATGACAAAGGACTAAATCGGGAGAGATATTGATACATTAGAGACTAAATTAGACATTATAATCTGAAAGTAAATTAATAAGAAATTAGAATGAGTCAGGTGTTCAGGCATCAGCAGTGCTGTATCATCTCTGTGTGGAAAACCATGGAATGAATGCTGTTGGACTCCTTTGTTTCTGCAATAGTCCCAAGGAAAAAGCCACCTTAGCAAATACTGAATCCTGTCGCACCTTTGCACAAGATTTAAAGATCTGAAAGTGAAAGAGTCCTTGATTTTCAGGAACTAGAAGGAAAATTGATAACACTCATGAACCTAATTTTAGTTACAAACTGGGCTCTGGAGGAGTTTTCCTTGGGTTTGGTTTGTCTACTCCATCTTTACCTGCCAGCAGAACATCTTCAAAAGAAAATCTCTCCAAACAAATAGCAGTTACTCATCTAATTGCTCACCAAGGACACTCCACTAGCAAGATTTATGGTTGTTCTCAACACATGAATTATTTTGAGGTCCTTCCAGACTGTCGTAGAGTTAATTCATCAGCAGCTACATCTCTTGTTCCAGAACTTTGTTTATTGCTGGCTCAGATCTCCCTGGGCTGGCTTTGCACCCGTCGCTGGGTATTTGTAGAAATATTGGCAAAGCCAAGGCACTGATGGGATCTGAGTGATGGCACAGCCCATCCATGCCAGCTGGGAGAGCTCTCCCATCCCCAGCTCTTTTTTTAGCTGCCTCAAAAGAAGTTCAAGTCAGCTGTTCTACCTGTAATGGCCGGACATTGCCCAGGGAGGTTTGGGGTCTTGACCAAGCTTTGACAAGCCTTTAGTAGCATCTCAGAAGAGGTTTAAAACAAAATATGGACTCTCCCCAGATGCCAGAAGTCATTCCTTGGGAGAGAAGTTAATTTATCCTGTAATAATGAATCGGTGCTGATGGAAAGCTCTGGGATGGTGGTGATGACCATCACAGCCTCTGCCCTCCAACCACTTTGACCTTTTGCTACATCAGTGGTTGTCAATATTTCCTAATTCCCTGCCTGGACTCATGGCTCCATGATTTCTCCCTGTTTGTTGATGCAGTTACTGGCAGTGCATTTCTGCTCATCTCAAAATAGAAATACATGATACAATCTCAGAATTTAACCTTAAAATCAGGGAACAGAAAATCATTAAAAGCAAATCCTCTCTTGGAGAGGTTTCAGCTATGTTAATAATTTCAGCTTTGGAAATACCAGAGGAATAAATAATAATTTGATATTAACAATCTTAGAATCATAGAACCATATAGGTTGCAAAAGCCCCCCATGACCATCAAGCTCAGCCATTCCCCCAGCACTGCCAAGGCCACACCAACCCATCTCCCCATGTGCCACATCCACAAGGCTTAAGCAGAGAGAAAATTGGGTCAAACATTGCTTTCCCTGTTTTTCTATTTCCCCCCTTCATTAGACAAGATTAAATTCTAAACAGATTCATTATTTTCCCCCCATCACTCTACCACAAGGTCTTCCTCAGCAGAATGGACTTGCAGAGCTGTCCCCAGGCAGAGGTGAAGTGCCAGCTCAGGGCTGGGTGCTGCTGCAGCTCCGTGTGTCCCCTGGGTGTGACCCTGCCCGTGCTGGCTCTGGGACAGGAGCAGCCTCTGGCTTCCCCAAGGTGCTGCACAGGGCACAGCTGCCAGGGAAGTTCCTGTCAGATTCAAGTTGCATCAGCCTGGGTTTTGGGTGTTTCTTGGCACGCGAATGATCATCTTTGTGCCCACCTTCCCGGGGGTGAAGGGCTGGAGAGCTGACTTGGGAGGGAGGAGACTGCCAGAGGTGCCTGCCCTGACTCAGCCCCTCCATTGTGTAAGCAAACCCACCAGCGTGGGGATCTCTGGGTTCCAAGGGGACCAGAACCAGCTCCAGCCAGGCTGGCCCAAGCCCAGTGTGAGTGGCACCTCAGGGGCCAGCTCAGGAGGAGCCCTGGAGAGACAGGAGCTGCACCTGCAGCCAGAGCCAGCACAGGTGACACTGCCAGAAATGAGGATGTCAGTGTGGAATGGCCCCTCCCAGGAATGCCCACTGTGCTGAGGGGGTTGTTTGGAGCATCCCCTCCTGGCTCTGTGGTTGTATTGTTCAGTGTGGAGCTGCCAAATGCTGCAGTGCTCAGCAAGGTGTGCAGTCAGTTACACCCCAGGAATGGGGCTTTCCTTGGGATATGGGAATAAAGGCCCAAATAATGCATTCTGTGTTATTCACTTGTTCCTGATAAGATTTGTTTGTGTGCAGGATAATGAAGTGTAATCATTGTTAAATTTGTACATGAAGTTAATCCCTGGTATCCGTCATAAATATGGAAAGGCTTTGCACGCTGCAGAATCCAGCATTTGATTTTAAGTGGGTTCTGCCTGGAACTGGGAAATCTTCCACAGAGGCTTGGGCTGACCCCGAGGCCTCACCCTGAGCTGGGTAAAGTGGCAGGAGGGGGTGGTGGGGTGCAGAACAGGGCTCAAGGAGTTTCTGGACCACGTGGAACATCTCCACTAAAGGCCAGTCCTAGAGCAATAATAAAAATAAAATAAAAGCAGTGCTTTTATTCCTGATTTGTAAAGGCAGAAGAGATCCACAGATCATTCAGTGTGCTGTCTCTGTGTCCCAGAGAAGGAAGTCTCATCCCTAGTCCTGTCCCCAGCCCAGCGCTGCCTTGGATGGAATCTCCTTTGGAAAAGTGCCCAGCTGGGCTTGCAGAGCTGGGAGTGCTGCCCCAGGCAGCCCTTCCCTGTGCCCTGCACTTGCTGGGGCAGCTCTCAGCTCCCAGCAACTGCTTCTCCTCAGGCCCTTCTTGGTGAGATCAGCCCCAGTTTGTGCCTTTGTCCTGGGCCCTTCAGACATGGCTTGTCCAGCCACAGTTCCTCACCTGAGTGTAGTGAATCCTCACCTCAAGCTATGGAGATGCCTTTGGAAAAGCCTGCACTGGAACCCATGGGATCAGCAGGAATATCCGGCTCTCCACAGCACGGTTTGCGTTGCACTGGAGATTTCTCATGTGCCTGTTCTTAGTCTGTAATAAAAACAAGTTCAGTACACTGAACAGTAACAATTTCAGCTGTTCCTCACCGGTTTTAATTGCCAAGCCCCGAATAGCCAGATGGCCACAGCGCCAAACTGAACCAACTGGAGAAATTAGAAGGCCTGGGGACCCTGTAGGCTCCTGCTCAGGATGAATCCCAGCCCTCTGAGGCAGAAAGCAGGTGGCTCGCCTCTTTCTCATAATTTTTCATTTTTGTTTACCTCTGTGTTCTCAGACACAGGCCAGGAGTGAAGCGGGGAGAGCCAGAAATAGCAGGAAATATGGTCTAGCTAAAAGGGGTGTTAGGACTTGTCCTCTCTTTGCATAAAGCTCACAGCGATTTGCATACACAAATGAGAATGACAACAGTGACATTTAAAGAGAGCTCCAGTGAATAAGTTACCTTTGGAAGCAGAGGTGGGAATGCTGGCTTATGCCTGCTCAGAGGTGAGGAGTTCTCTGGGGTCTGGGTCAGGGGGTTTAGGCTGAATTTTAGGGAAAGGTTCTTCCCCCAGAGGGTGCTGGGCACTGCCCAGGCTCCCCAGGGAATGGTCCCGGCCCCGAGGCTGCCAGAGCTCCAGGAGCATTTGGACAGCGCTGCCAGGGGTGCCCAGGGTGGGGTTGCTGGGGGTCTGGGCAGGGCCAGGAGCTGGGCTGGGTGATCCCTGTGGGTCCCTTCCAGCCCAGGACATTCCGTGATTCTGGGTCAGGCCACCCAAAATTTGTCCTACTCACTTCCAAAAATGTTCTTTGCTCCTGACCGGAGCATGCCCTGCATGGGCTGGGTGTCCTCCAGCTGCCCACACAACACACGTGGCAGCCCCTCTGCAGACCGGTGCTGAAACTCCCCCTCTGGGAATAACACTCTGGATATTGACAAAACTCCCTGCAGTTGTTAAATCTGAGAAAACAGCACTTGGAGCAACTGCCTGATGATTCAGTGAGGTTCATAAAGGCAAAAACCTGCTGGTAGTTCACTGGAATCAATCACCTGTTGGTTATTTTAAATTTACATTTAGATACTGTATTCTAAAACTGTGGTGCCGATGCTGCGGGAATTAAAGAGCAGGAATTCTGTGGGGTTTATGGTCATGCTGTGGTTTAGAGGGCAGGGAGGTGTTTGGTCAGAGGCTGGACTTGATGCTCTTGGAGGTGTTTTCCCTGTCAACGATTCTGTGATTTATGTGTGTACAGCAGGTCTGTATCCTGCATTTGATATTCCCCCTGTGAGCAGATACCAATATTCTTGCAGATCATCAGAGAAATACCCTGAATGTACAATTAAGTGGAAGTACAAAACTTTCTCTGGCTCTGATTTATTTTGGTCCTCCTGCAGCAGTGCAGCAGTGCTCCGGTACATTCCAGGTGCCTGGAGCAGTGACTGGTGCCAGTCTCTGGTGAGCACACAGAGGCAGCAGAGCCCAGCCAGGGTGGTGCAATGGGGGCATTTGCTGGGGGGTGCAGGCCCTGGGTGCTGGGAACCTTGGCCCTGACCTTGCTCTGCTCCCTCATGTGATTGTTCAGCTGCCTGACCTGGGCAGAGAGCAGATGGGCCAGCAGATGGGCAGAGAAGGCCCAGTCCTTTCTCCAAAGGTTTAGAATTTCATCCGTGTCTCTCTAATGTGAAGTTCTGGAATGGCCAGAAAATCATATTAATTTTCAGTCCTTTTTCTGGCCCAGTGACTAATTAATCATGTCACTGCTGCTCCAGAGCAACACCTGGCACATGATATGATCAGCTTGGTTTGATTTACTGCACACTGGACCAAGTTTAGGGTGAAAAACATCAGATTTTGCATTGTTTTGATGGAAAAGATGCATCTTTTCATCCCCCTCCTGCACACACGAAAAAGTCCTTTTTTTCCTCACTATGGATTAGATTCATGTCAGGCTGTTGGCTTGTTTTGTAGTTAGAGTAATCAAAACTGAAAATCACCTGATCACAAAAATTTGGTTGAATTCTGCTGTAACCTCCTGACTAGCTAATCCACATGGAAAAAAGATTATTGGGTTCTCCTACTTCTTGTTTGCTTTAAATAAGTGCTAAACAGGTGAGCGAGGAATCTGGTTTTGCACTGTAACCAGTTCTCCCCACGCAGAAACAACAGCTGTAACTGGAGAAATCATCCAGCCCCTGGAGCTGGGGGATCTCTGAGCTGATGCACTGACCCCCAGTTTCTCAACTCTCTCGTATATTTATTTATTTGTTTTAAAAATTTATTTATACAGGGCTGGGGACGTGCAGGGCACAGGGCTGGGGTGTGCAGGTCACAGGGCTGGGACGTGCAGGGCACAGGGCTGGGGTGTGCTGGTCACAGGGCTGGGGTGTGCTGGTCACAGGGCTGGGGGTGTGCAGGGCACAGGGATGGGGATGTGCAGGGCACAGGGAGGAGGGTGTGCAGGGCACAGGGCTGGGATGTGCAGGGCACAGGGCTGGGATGTGCAGGGCACAGGGATGGGGATGTGCAGGGCACAGGGATGGGATGTGCAGGGCACAGGGCTGGGATCTGTGTACCCAGACACCAGGGTGGGTCACTAAAAGGCACTGCCTGCACTGCCCACCCTCTGAGGCACTTTCTCACCCTTTCTAACTTCTGTGGACTCCTTAGGGCCTCTCGCAAGTGAGGGGTGAGGCAGAGGAAGGAATTTGTGTGCCAACCCTGCTGCAAGTGGCCCTGTGTGCTGTTTTCAGCTGCAGAGCCCTTGGCCCCGTGTCTGACCCCAGCCTGGTCCTGCAGCTCCATGTTCCTGGTGTGAGGGGACACGAGGCAGTGCCAGGCTTTGTCAGGGATTCCCTGCACACAGGGCACAGACTGGCAGTGGCACTTCACAACTACATTTGGTGTTTCTCCTGGTGGGGAGCGTGGCTGGGGCCCAGGTGCTGCTGCGCTCACTGGTACCTGTGTGCTCCCAGGGCTCTGAAGGGCAATCATTTCACTGCAAATGGCTTTGAATCAGTTAAAGTGGGTGGGAGAGCCCCTGTGACCCTGCAGATCATATGCCTGTCACATCCCTGCCCCGCTGGCAAGGGATGGGACTGTGCCCTGTGCTGTGTCAGCTCAGCTCCCAAGGGAGCAGATCTCGGAGCCTGGTTTCCAGCCAGGATCTGCTGTTGGCAGCAGGAGCTGATAATCTGAATTAACACAGCTAATTCTGGCTGGGGATCTGTTTGTTTAGACTTAACCTCCCTGTGCCTTTGTGGGCAGGCAAAGGGCACTGTCCCCTCTGTTTTACTGGGAAGTGCCTCCTTGTGCTGGGGATCTGTTCCCGCTCTCAGAGCCCAGGAAAAGCAGTGGCACATCCCAAATCCTGGAGCAGATTGGCTCTGGCATTTCCCAGTGGTGTCATGCTTGGGAGAAGGGGGAGGATGAAGGATCCCTCTGTCCAGGCCTGTCCTTCTCTTCCCTTTTAGGCAGCAAAGGGTTTACCTGGGTAAAGCTTTTTCACATAGAAATCCCAAATGCTTTCTGTATTCCTATGCATTTCTATCTGCCTGGCTATTTTTCCAGCACAGCCACATAGCCAGGCTGCTTCTGTCATTCCTTTCCATGAGCAGGTGGCATGGAGGCACAGCAGAGAGGCTGAGTATCCTCCTCATGGCCAGCCAGAACCAAGCTTTCACTGTTTGGAGGGGAAAAGGTGGTCCCAGGCCTGTGACCAAGTGGCCCCAGGAACTGACTGGCCCCCAGTGTGGCTCTTGTGAGGGAATTAGTGGGATTTGTAGTGATGCTTTAATCTCATTTAGAATGCAGGTTATTCCTGTTGCAGTAAGGGGGGGAATGGAGCAGTTTCCACGTGTTTGTGCATTTACCAGGAATTCCTGGGAGGAGAGAGAGCACCCCTCCCAGGCTGCAGGACCCGAGGGTGGGAATTCACTGCTGTGCCCACCAGGGGAGGCCTCCCTTGGACAAAGATCACTCAAAGGAGAGCCTCTCTCTTCTCAGATGTATCACTTTACCCTCCCAACTGCATCTTAGCTCGCATGGGGCAGAACCATCCACTGGTTATCCTCAGCTTTCTGCTGGACTCTCACATCCACCCAAATCCTGTTTTTACATCTGGAGCAGCCTGTGTACCAGCCAGGACAAGTTTTCCACAAAACATCTTGGCAGAATCTCTTTGCTTAAATGTATTTCTGTGTTTGCATTTGTGAAAGCAAACAAGCCCCGTGAAGTCTTTGTTTAGCAAGGTTATGAATTATTTGCTTATTTTGTTCCGTATTTGTGCAGCTGCTGATTTTACATCTCTGTACTTGTGGCTGGGCCCAGCTTGCCTCATGCCAGTAAGTAATAATGGTGGTAAATTTAATTAAAGGAGTGAATATTGCTTTTTGTGGTGATCTGGCACGGCTCTTGCACCTGCAGTGCTCCGAGGGAGCTGGTACCCTGGGGAGGGCTGTGAGGCTGGGGGAGAGCAGGGTGAGACCCCCAGGCTGAGGGTGCCCCAAGGGGGCCAAGTCTGCAGTGATGGGTGACGGCTTTGGGGCTGGGGAAACATCAGGGAACTGTCCCTGATAAATAACCCATGGGGCTGCACACAGGGAATCCTGCTCTGCAGACTGAGTCAAATCCAGATTCGGGGTAAAATGGGCACATCTCAAGGGAATTGTTTGCGTGGTTGTCTCCAACATTTCCTTTGGACACAGTTTCTTTTTCAAAACTGTGCAGTGGTTCAGAAGGCATGACAGTAACCCAGAGCAAAGCTGAATCAAATTCACAACCAAAAAAAAAAAAAAAAAAGCCACAAAACCACCTTTAAAGTATAACCACAAAAGACCTTCAGGCTTTCTAGCCCTGTAATGGAGAGCAGGTAATAATCCAGTGACAGCGTGACCAAAATAACGCACACTGAAGCCAGAGCAGAGAGAATGAGTGAAAAGAAAGGAAAAGAGATGAGATGGGAGACTGCAATCATTGCCTGTTGGCCTTGTTGCTCTGCTTGCTTTCCTCCCAGTCCCATTAAATCATGCTTGCACTGGATTATCTTAGGGAAAAAGGTACTGTAAAGTTTTGTGAGGAGAGTCTTGGAGGGCTTAAGTGTTTGTGGGAAGCTGCTGTCGCTGCCTGAGGGATTCATTGGCAGGGCAGGAGGTTGTGTGGAGGCTGTGCTGATGGAATTGCTGCTGTAGGAGGCTGCGGAAGGCATTCCAGGGGGACAGGCAGGGTGACCCCAGGGCACAACAGAACTCCTGGCCCCACACAGCCTGACCTCATGCAGGAGGTGTAGCTGCACACCATCCTCAGGGGCTGATGTGCCTGTGAGCCCTGCTGCTGCCTGCCCAGGAGCTGTGGGGGCCCAGGGCGCTGCCAGGAGCTGCTGTCAGAGCTGCTGGAACAAACAGCTGGCAGCTCTCCATCGTTCACAGGAACAGGGTTCTGTCACAGGGCTCTGCTTACTGGCCAGCTCAGGCTCCTGGGGAGTGCTCAGAGACCCCTGCAAGGTCGCAGCAGGGTAATTAGGAACTGCTGCTCAACAAAGCCCTGCCCTCGGCTGCGCCTCAGGGTGGGCATTGCTCTTTGAAGCACCGTGATCAATCGTATGATAAAATCCATCACACTCAGCTTCCCAATTCCCTCGAGACTGTCAGCAACTGAAAGTGGGTTTGGCTGCCCTTGTCCAAAGGACCTTCTGCTCCCTTTTGCTCCCAGCCTTGGCACAGAGGGCACCTCACCCCAGCACACAGATGGGTGGGATGGGAAATGCTGATTTCAGGGGTCCCTTCCCTGCACCCCCTGGAGGAGAAGAGAGTTACCCCAAACCACACAGGTTTTTATCTTGAATTCAAATACACAGGGTTGTGCTGACAGGAGCAAATGGGAAGTGTCAGACAGTTCTGCCTGATCCCCCTGTGCAGGTACTCCATGATGGGAGCCCTCCCCTTCCCACATTAACCCCAGGGCTGTCCCCTTCCTGGGACCCCCCACACCCCAGCAGTCACCATGGGAGATGGAGAGCACGGAATGGGCCCTCTCTGCTCCTGTGAGGGTGCAATAGATGCTGGCTGGCAGACACATTTAACCATCCCAGGGCTGGCAGTCTCTGTTCTCTGAGATTCAGAACTAACCAGGTTTTTGACACAAAGGCAGACCCCCATATCATCAGCTTTCTGGAATGATGCCAGCAAAAAAAAAAAAAAAAAAGACAAATTAAACATTTTAAAAATTAAAAACTAAAAAAATTAGAAAATCTCATGCAACTGCAAAGACTGTGAGCTTGATTTACCAGTGCAAACAAGAGGAGCCTGCCAAGTTGCCAACACAGTTGTCTAATTTGTTGACATGGAGATCACAGGCAAGGTTTTATTTAGTCCTATACAGACATCTGCATTTGTTTGCTGCCCAATCAGGTCTCTAATCCAGCCCCTCCTGGCTGGGGGAAACCTGCTCCATGTCCTTCCCACAGCAAAGGGCAGGGGGGTATTTTAAACCTGTTTCTGACCCTCTCTGAAGGCAGAAACTGTTGTCCCTCAGGTGGTGGTTGCTTTCAGGAGGGGCTGGGGCTGGTGGCAGTGGGGTGTGGAGGGACAGTGATGGCGAGGACGTGGCTGCACTCTTGGTGTGAATAACACCCAGCTGGGGGTCTCGCAGATGGGATCCTTCCAAAAAACCTGTGTGCCACTGGATGTTCCACTGGAGCCGCAGCAGCCAGGGATGGGGCTCCTGCTTTGGCTCCCTTGGCCCTGCTCACACCCAGCCAAAATCTCCCAGCCAGTGGGTATTTGGCCCAGACAGACAGGGAGATAAATTCCTTGACCAGGAGAACCCCCCTCTTACTTTCAGACTTAATTGACATTGTCCTTCTTTTCTTCCCCTTCCATCTGCTCATGGCCACCCTGCTGCACCTGCCCAGCCCCAGCACAGCACCATGCAAACCCTCATGCTGAAATTCCCCCAGCCTGGCTGCTGTGACATCTCTGTGAGTGCCTGCACTTTTCCATCATGGAAATGGGAGATGAAGAAGAGCAGAGGTCACTCAGGCTCTTACCTATTGCCAATGCAAGTTTACTATCAAGAATCAATTTACCCAGCTCAGGAAATCATTTCGTGTATGCCCAGATGACAAAAGGAACTGGATGGGGTCATTCTGTCTCAGGAAAAATCTAATTTGGCATGAAAACACCCTGACCCCAAATTTTCCCTCCTGACCTCTGAATAACTCTTGTCTCACAGTGCTATTTTACACTTTGCCTGACTCTCTCTCATGTACCCCTCCCTCCCTCTTAGTGACCTCTTTAAAGCCACTGCTCACCTCCACAGTGCCACATCTGCTCCTGCTGACCTCCCTTCTCCAGGCAACACCCCCAGGCACTTCTTAATTTTGTTGCTTGTCTCTGAACTCTCTCCAATTTGTCCAAACGAATGGCTCTGGGCAGTGGGGGCTGGTGAGAGGCCAGAGGGTGTATCCAGTGTGACAGTCACTCGCTGTGCCTGGGACACCTGGCCTCTGCAGAGGAGCAGGGCTGGGAGCTCTCAGGGCACTGCAGGCACAGCTCTCTCCTGTCCACAGAAATGATTTCACAGGATCATGGAATCACAGCATGGGTGGGGTTGGGACGGGCCCCAAAGCCCACCCAGTGCCACCCCTGCCATGGCAGGGACACCTCCCACTGTCCCAGGCTGCTCCCAGCCCCAATGTCCAGCCTGGCCTTGGGCACTGCCAGGGATCCAGGGGCAACCCCAGCTGCTCTGGGCACCCTGGATGGAAAGAACTCTGAAAACCCATCAACCTCATCAATGAGCAGTGAATTCACTAAGGGCCAGGGTCAATTACACTCATGTGTGTCTTTCCCAAAATTTCTGGGTTTTTGGTCTCTTCCTAAGGCTATTCCACCTTTTTGATCTCAATATGTTATTTAATCAGTCGGGGCAGAATAAATGATCTGACCTCCATAAAGAGCTTTCTGCCTTTATATTAATAAATTTAAATAATTCCAACCTTTCAAAATGTAGTGTGATATGTTTAGAACTCTCTAAAAATTTGTAAATAACACTTTTACTCTAATAACAGCTGGGAAAAATAGTCCTTTCAAAAACTCTAATATTTTTTTTTAAAGCCCCGTGTCTCCCCAGCTCTACAAATGCCCAAGCAACTACAGCTCAGAACAAACTTTATCCTTTTTGATGTCCTGACAAAATCCATTCTGTTTGGGACAGAAGCATCCTGGGATGAACTCCTCTGGCTCTGGGCTCTGATGGCCAGATCAGCAGTTCCCAGCTGGTGCATCTCTGTCCCCCACCAGCCCTGGGGGTCACACACATGCCGTGGGGGTGTCCCCAGTGTGCTGGGCACCCCGTGAGGTGGGGGACCCAGGGGGTGTCCGTGGGGCAGGAGCAGTGGAGGCCACTGGGCTGGGCTTTGGCCTGGCTGTATCCCAGCTCTGCTGTGGTTTGGCTGAGGAATTTACCCTGGCTCCAGTCTTCCTTCTGGGCTTTCCTTTCCTAGCTCAGTGCAGTGAAATCTATTTGTTTCAGGGATGCCTAGGCTGGACCTTGGCTTTCCAAACATCTATTAAAACAGAGCCAAGGCCTTTCTTTCCCAGAAAACTTCCATTTTGCTCTGTGGCTGGAATGATGATGTCAGACCAGAGTACTTAGGATCTCCAAATTCACTGCCACAAAATAGGAATCAGCTAATCAGAGGGACAGACAGGCTAATTACAGCACAGAGAGCACTTCTATTTTTTTCCCAAGGATCTTGTTAATCAGCAATAATGGAAAAGGAAATAGCAAAAAATTACATGGCAGTTAAGTGAGTTTTGGGTAAAATACATGTTCTTAAATTAACCTAAGTGTCTTTGAATCATGAGAATGTAATTTAATTAATCCATTAACAATATGAAACTTGAATCCTACTTCCCCTTGTATTTTCAGTAGTGGAAGCAATGATATGTGCAGTGGTGGTGTTGTCAGAGCCCTGCCTGCTCCAAGGTGGGATAATATCTACCCACAGATTTCATTCTGGGGGGCTTGGAGTCTTTTTTAATGTCACAGTTGAAAAAAGCTGGGGCAGAAGTGCTGGGCAGTTTGCAGAGAAGCCAAATGCAGGTGGTCACAGTCTGATCCATGAGCTGAGGGAGGTTTGGAGGGACGGGAACAGGAGCAGAACAAGTCCAGCAGAAATGAGTGGATGGAGCTGAGGTTGTGTCCTGTAGCACAGGAACATTTACACAGACATCAACAGTGAAATAACAGCAATTACATTTTGGCCAATATCTGATCTGCCTTATGTGCAAACACCCTCTTGGGATGGAGGCTTGGCATGGGTGTAGGATGGAGAGCAACAGGATCTGGTCTCCATTTGGAGTGTCCTTAAGGAGGTTGGTGTTTATGAGCACATTCAGCTTCCTAATTGGAAAAAAAAACACTGTTAGAAAATCAAACTTTGATCCCCTCGAGTCACACAGAGACAGGCACTAACAAGCATCTTATGGGCTCAAAATTGAATTTTACAGCATTTCAGCAGAGCAGTCTTGGAAAATCAAGATGGGGTCTGGAAACAGGAGAGAGCTTATGTGTCTATGTTTGGTGTACAGGCTCTGTGTGTATCTGCTTCATGCAGGTATACTTCATGGACACCTGTGGTAACCAGATCACCCTGAATGATTCCATCCTGCAGATAAATGAACTTTGGTTGCAGCACACAGGACAGAGAAGAGCCCAAGAAGCTGCTGGTGCCTTTTGCAGCCTCCTCTCCCCAGCCACCGAGCTCTTCCAAAAATATTCCTTCAAATATTCATGATTTCATCTTTTCTCTCTCACTTCTGATGGTGTGTTTGGAATGTACACTGATGAGTCTGTTTGGAGTCTATTTGGAATAACAACTCCTCTGGTGAGGATAACCTTTACAGTGCAGTGGAAAAAGAAGGAGAAACAGGACTGACACTTACAGGAGGACAAACTGCTTCTGTCAGGTTGGACTTCTCAGTGACCTCCACGTGTTCTGCAGATATGCAAACCCAAATGAGGAAAATCCTGCTTGTTTCCCAGGAGTCAGTGACACATCCCTCTGACACCTCCATCCTGGCATCTGTGGTGCCCCGTTTGGAAGGGACAGTGAGTCAGGCTCCCAGGGGGACGTGGGGCATTGGTCAGGAACAGGACAAATGTCCCCTCAGTGTCTGGGGTTCTTGCTGAGTGAGAGGAGGAGGCAGGGCTGGCACAGCAGCACAGAGCTCTGGAGTTCCAGTGGGCTGGGTCTCATCTTCCTTCCCTGCTCTCCTACTTATCCTTTTTTTATTCAGGACACAGACAAACCCTGGACCTTGGTCACTCTGGGGCTCTTTCATCCACCTTGGTTTGTTTTTTTTTTTTTTTTTAAATTTCCATTGTAACCAAGCAAACCAACCCCATTCCAGCTGCAAGCTGTGAAACCTGCTACAATAAAGGCGTTGCTCTGTAAAACGGCTGACAGCTTGTCAAGGGCTGTTGACATTTCTTGTATCAAGAATTCTACACAGCAACAACCTTCAGAAGTCTGAAAAGGGGATTCCTCTGATTTTCCTGCTTGGCTCTGCCATATTCCTACATGGACACTCTCCTGGTTAAGAGAGTCCCAGTAATCAATTTGGTTGATCTGGGCTGTAATGTTTTATTTCACTCTGAAGTGTTTTTTCCTAAGATAGAACAAAACTCATGAAACTTGAAGTCGATAGAAAATTTTTCTTTTGACGTATTTTATCTCAGTGCCACCATGGAAAGTATCGGATGATCCACTTCTAGCTGAATATTAATGAGGCAAATTATCTTGGAAAATTCCCTACTGTGTTCAGACTACAGGAACTAACAGGCCTCATTAGATGCCTGTTGATTAGAAATATTCAAGTGGATTTTCTTTCTTTGAATTGTAATTAAAATTAATTTGATAGACTTAACCCCCGCTCCTGGAACCGGCTGTCACTGAATCGTGTAAGCTGGGAGAGGAGAGCACTCCCTGCCTGGGTGGGGCTCAGCACTGAGTGAGAGGAGCTTTGAGGTCCCTTCCACCCCAAACCTCTGTGGGACTCTGTGCAGTTTGCTGGCTTTGCTCACATCTGTCACAGCTTTTCTCCTGCCAGGGCTGCATCTCGCTTCACTTGTGTCTCCCCCTCCTCTTGCAGCTCTGCAGTTCATACCCTTCTTTTGCCTGGGCTTGTGCTTTCCCTGTGACCCTTCTGCAAGCCAGGGAATGTTGCTGGAATGGTTAATTCAGGCAGAGGGCCAGGAGTGTGCTGAATGCAATCTCACCTCTGCAGCCCAGCCGCAGCAAAGCTCACTGTACCAGCCCAGCACTGCCCATTGCTGTCCCCAGATGTACAACAGGAGCCTTTGGAACTCGGGGAGCCACAGGCACACCAGGGATGGAGAGTTAGAAATGGTATTTAATCACCAGTCCCTTCAGGATTAATAGGCAAGGCAAGGGATAACATTTGTCATAGATTTTATCTTTCTGAGGGCTGAATCTAGGCAGATTAAATACTGTATTCCTTACAGTTATTTTTGTTCTCAGGACGTGTATTTGGGTCAGAAAGATCCCTAATGTTGTAATGGAAATGCATTATGTGGCAGAGGAAGCTTTAGTTGTCCCTGTGAAATGAGACAGCGAGTCACCCGCACTGCTCCCCACGAGGAACACGGGGCCGGATTCCCTCACTGCTCCAAGCTTGCCCAGGGCAGGGATTTTGTGCTTTGTAGGTGTCTGTACCTGAGCAACCTTGGCTCCCTCAGACAGCGTCTCCCAGTCCCGGGACCCCAGCCCAGGAGCCAGCCCCTTGCAGGGGTCACATGGCAGTGGGGACATTCTGAGCTGCTTCCTCCTTGGGGCCTGGTGAAGTGTCCTGCACCCCTTTTTAATCCCTGTCTGCAGCAGTGCCTGTTCCCTGGAAAATTCCCTGTGTCTGTCACTTGCAGGAAGGGTCTGCCGGGGGTCAGGAGGTGTTTGGGAGCCCTTCCCTGGAGTGGGGTTATCAGTTCAGACACCAGCTGGGTTCCATTCCTCCAGCCTAAGTAAACAAGAAGCATTTCCCACCCTGGAAGTATCAATTCTCATGCAGCTGCCTGGGATTCAAGAGGCTAACAGGGATAACTTCAAGGGATGCCCTGTGTGTGGCATGCACTAAATGGGAATGGAAAATAAGTCTCATTTTCAACCCAAAATCCTGACACCTTCTGTGTGGCCCTGGCTGGTGGCCCCAGCCAGCAGGTGCCTGCCTGATCCCATGTTCTCCTGGAGAACGCTGCTCAGAGGAAGAGGAACAGGTTTTCCTGAAGTACAGGGGAACAGCAGGCTCAGTGTCTCCTGTCTGAGCTGTTCCTAACGGGCTCACAGTTAACTCTACTCAGTGATTTATTCCTCCTTCCCCTGCCCTGCACCTCCTCCCTGCGCTCCTAGCGCCTGCCCAATGTCTCAATTAAATAATTGTCCTGATTTAGGCATAAGGAAGCTCTCAGCTGTCTGAGGCCCCGGCTGGGCACCAGGATTCCTGGGGAAAGATGGGAACTCCCGCAGCCACCGCATACAAAGCACTGCTTTGGCATGAGTGCGCCCCGGGAGCTCCAGTGCGCTGCTTTCCCTGGCAGCAAAGCCAGAGCCAGCCTGGCTGCCCTGCTCCTGTTCTGCTGCCATCCTGCCACCAGGGAATCCCCCGGGCTGGCATTCCAGCAGTGACCAGGGAATCCCCCGGGCTGGCATTTCGGGAACTGCCCCGCGGCCGCCCAAGCGATGCTGCTGACTCGCAGCGCTCCGGCTGTCCCCGCGGTCCCCAGCAGGGACAGAGCCCGCTGTGCCCTCGGGGCTGTCTGGGGGGTGTCTCTCGGGTACCCGCAGGTCCCGACAGGTGAGTTCAGGGATGGCCTTTGTGCCTACACTTGGCAGGGACACCTCAGGTGGCTGAAGGTGACAGGGGCCAGACCTTGCTCCGAGAGGTGCTGTCCCTGTGTTTGAAACACGGGGAAGGACATCGGATGACTTCACCCGAGCCAGGGCAGCGTGGGGAGCCTTGGGGCAGGGGCTGGGCTGGAGCATATTCCCTGGGGAGAGGACAGTGAGGAATTTCCTGGCTCAGAACGGGCCCCGTTTGCTGTTTCCGAAGCCGAAAGCGCTCGGAGCCGCGGGGATGGCTCTGGAAGGGGCTGCGGAGGGAGCTGCTCCTGCCCGTCCTGCCCGGCATCCCCCGATCCTGGGCAGGGGCAACTGTCCCCGCACAAACCCACTGCATTTATTAATCTGCCCTGGGAACATTTTCTGCCGGTTCTCACCATTCTCAGCCTCACGTCATGAGCAGCAATATCCCCGGCAGTGCCAAGGAGTGGGAGAATTCCACGGGCTCCCTGGGGAGCCTCTGTTCCTGTCGGGATGGGGGGACTGTGCCGGGGGAGGACGTGGGATATCCCAGCAGTGCCAAGGGAGAGCCCGGGCAGTGCCCAGGGCCTGGCTGCTCTCACCACACAGATCCAGGGCTTGGATGTGCAGGGGAACAGCTGCTGTAGCCGAGTTCCCCGGCTCCAGCCCTGCCGTAGCACCCTCAGTGTTCCCAGCTTTCAGCTTTCTCAGCTTTCCTAACTCTGTGTGAACTCTGTCTCCAACCCAGCCCACACTGCAGAGGCTGTCAGGATGAAAAATAATTCCCAAAACAAACACAAAAAGGAAATTACTCTCTCTCCATCCCCATAATTTGCAGGCAAAAAAAAAAATAAAAAAAAAAAAAATCAGGAATTGTGGATGGATGTTATTTAGGGCAAATTGATTCCCCCAGCTTGTGCACTTCTCTCCATCCCATATTTGCAATCAAAAATCCATGCATAATTAATCCAGAGCACATGAGGATCTGCAGGACAGTGGAGCTTCCTGGAAAACGCCTCCTCTGGGGCTGCCAGAGAGGATGTTCCAGAGCCTGGACGGGGCATTGCCAAGCTCCAGGGCTCATCCGGCTGGTGCCCTGGCAGGAGCTGCACCAGGACCCTGCACACACCCCAGCCCTGCCCCGGATGCCAGCCTGCCCCAGCCATCCTCCAGCGACCTGCTGAGGGGTGGAGATGGGAACCATGGGGGAAAGGGTGTCATTCCTGAATAATTCCAAAGCAGAGAGCCAAAGTGGGATTTTAGAGCAATGAGTTACGGGGGTTTAATAACCTGTGGCTCTGCCTCGGGAGAAGGACACAGCCTGGGTTTGTTGCTCTCACGTCCCAGATGCAAAGGGATTCCCTGCCCCGGGTTCCAGGACAACATTCCCTGTCCCAGGCTCAGCACTGCTGTGTGATGGCAGCACAGCCCTGCTGCTGCAGCCCGTGTGGACACGGGGACAATGTTTATTGCTCATTACCAGCCATGGCCCCGAGAGAACTTTATTAAATTGCCTCCAAGACAATTGGAGTTGGGTTAATTATTCAGGTGCCTTAATTTTCAATTCATCTCTGTCTGTTGTCTGCAGCACCAAAACTCTGCAACGCTGGTTCCAGAGATAGAAGCACAAGCAAGTGTGAGCAGTATTTATCTGACTGCAATCTCTGCCATGGAGGGAGCTGTGATTTACAGTGGTCTGTGGTGCCTAGAACACAAAAATGAATATTTGAACAACACCCATTGTTTCTCCTGAATGTACAAGGCCCCAAATTCCCAGCAGGTTTTGTGTCTGAGTTGTGTTATCACACATCCCACTGATGCTGTTGCTTTGGTTCTGTGCTGTTCTGGCTGTACAGCTGCAGTATGGGCAGGGTGAGGATCCATCCATCCATCCATCCATCCATCCATCCATCCATCCATCCATCCATCATCCTTCCTTCCCCCACTGTTGGTTGTTATCTGGACATTCAGCTAAAATGGAAATAAAACAGCCCTCACTCACCTGGCTCTTTGCTGAGCTGGTGTGATGTGGGGCCAGGGCTGTCGGGAGCAGCACTTTCCTACACACTCTGGCAAAGTGACAGGAGTGATTTCTTAGTTTCATTTATTTAATAAATAACTCCAGCAATAGAAGCATTTGCCTGACTCTGTCTACCAGCATGAATTAAAACATTCAATTACACCACTGGGGGAAGTTTAAATATTTACTTATTCTTGAGGGGATTATAAATTAACCCTAAGGACCTCCATAAACCTTTGCCAAGACATTGACAAAAATCTTGAATCCAGACCTTAATTAATCTGGGGAAAACAGCAGAGAGGCCCCAAGAGATGCTGGGTGGGAGAGCCCCAAGGGCTCTGCAGGAACAGGCACACCCAGCTGTAATAATTCAGATTTAGTGGAAGTTTGCCATGGGGATGATTAAAACCCTCTGTACCTGACACATTTTGTGCTGGTCCCTGGAGAGGGAGCTTTGGATGAGAAGCCTGGCCCCGTGGTGGGCTGTGGTGTGACTGCCCTGGGGCAGATTCTCCAGCACCAGCTGGGGCTGCACTGGCTCTGCTGGAAAAGTGCTCGTGAACAGATTCTTGATCCCCCTGAAGTTCCCTTTTCTCTCCCCAAAGGAAAAACAGGAATTGAAACTTGCTTATCCAATATATTCACTGCTGTTCTCCGAGGAATTAAATTGGTGCTGTCAGGGTGTAATAAATTAAGGAGTTGAGTTTTGATGAGCGAACAGCAGTGGGGTGCAGCTCCAGCAAGGAGAGGTGGAAAGGTTTGTGTTTGGAGCAGGGCTCTGGAAGGGCCTGTTTCCCAGGGGCTGGAAGAGCCTTGTTACCCAAATCTGCTCGCTGGGATCCCTCCAAGGCAGGAAAAGGGGGCATGGCTGGGACCCCGCCAGGGCACTCTGGGAGGCCCTTGCCCCTCTCCCACCCCTGTATTCTCTGCTTCTCATGTCATAACTGATGGTTCATTTCAGCAGAAAAGCAAAATTCTGCATGAGGAAAGGCTGCCCCACTTGGCCCTCACTGTGCCCTGGACTGAAGCTGAAATCCCATTTGATTTGGATTCATTTTCATGAATTATCTGAATCTGTGGCACGGCTGTTTGACAATCACCTGCCCTCTGCAGATTATCCTGTTCTCCAGGCACCACTGGGTTCCTGAAAGGATGCTCCACATCTCTGTAGGGCAGGTGAACCTCTAATGAAAGGGCTGCAAATTGGGCCAGCCCTGGAGGGAAGCAATTCCAGGGATAAAAGCAGCTACAGTAACTGCACTTCAATAACCTAATTTTGCCAGCCTTTCCTGGCTGTGCAGCTGCTCAAGTGCACGAGAACACCCACCCATGTGCCACGCACACGTGGAAGGGCTGTCTGGTCTGAGCTGAAATTCTGAGGGAAAGAAAGAGGCAAAATCAGTGGGGCTGGGAGTGAAAAGGGGATACGAGACTTCCCGTGGATTTCTTGGGATCTTACTGAACATCTGGCTGGAGCTGCAGTGGTCTTTAAGGTCCTTTCAAATCCAGCCCCTGGTAAGATTCATGGAATAAAAATTACTGTGGGTTCTTCTTGCAGGGGGACTTGCTGCTGGGAGGAGCCTGCAGCTGGCTCTGACATTCAGCTGATCCCTGAATTGCTCCAGGCTGGGATTCCCCCTTCTGCCTGTCCTGAACCACCCTCCTCCTCCTCCTCCTCCTCCTCCTCACACCTCCTCACACCTCCCTGCCCAGGTGGGCACTGGGCAGGAGCTGCAGGGGCTGCAAACCTGACCCTGGGCCCCCCAAAGCATCTGCAGGGGCTGCAGGACAGCCCCAAACCCCAAACTGTGGCTCCACAAGCACGTGTTTGCTGTGGGTCCTGCAGAAGCACACCTCCCCTGCTCCCTGCCCGTGCCAAAGGGAGAGCTCTGTTGTTGTGGCAGCCAGCAGGCGTTTGTTAATTGAGCAATTTCTCCTGACCTTGATGGAGACCATCACTAACAGTCAAAGAAATAGATTAGTATCATAATATTCCAAGGCCAGGCTTGGAAATTAATTGCATTTATCTGATTGGGGCTGCTTTGCTGTGGCAGTGGCTGGAGTGTTTTGCACGTTTTGGTCCCAATTTGCACAGAGGCATACATCACACCGGGGACAGTGCTGCACCTAATTTACTGCAGCAAATGAGACCAATTAAAAATAACTCAGTAAAAATGATACTGAATCTTCAATTACTTGGGGAGATGAGGAGCAGGACATTCTGTAATTGACTTGTTCATCTTCTCGTCCTCTAAACCCAGCCTTAGCCAGGGTAACTCCCAAGCCAGTGGCCATTTCACTCCTGGTTCTACTCTCTGACCACTATAAATCACACACTGTGGTTTTAGTTTCAGGTTGGATGAAGGTTATTATCTGTATCTATGGGAGAGTGGGAAGATGGAGCATTTTTTTTCCATCAGAAATGCAGTTTTGTTCCAGCTCTGCTGTTCCTGGTGTGCTCTGACACCTCCTGCTGACACCTCACACACGGCTCTGGATGGGTTACTGGGGTGAAGGAAAGAGCAGGTAATAGGAGTGGAGCATTGTTCTTTCACTCCAGGGCTGGGAACTGGGGCTGTGCACATGTTTTATGTGACTTGTAGGTACATATTTCAATGAGTAGCAAAAATAAGATACCACGAAATGATCAGAAATGCTGCCTTTGCAGATACCTGCTTTGAAAAGAAATGGAACAGAATCATGAAGGTTGGAAAAGATCCTCAAGATCATCAACTCCAACCACAACCCCGGCACTGCCACCAGACTGTGTCCCTAGGCACCATGCTTTTAAATACTCCTGAAAATCAGATGCTGTGGTAAGTTTGTTTCTAGCAGTGAAATGAGCATCTCTGGTGCCACTAATTACCAGGGATTTAGCAGGCATGCACAGCTCTAATTAAGGCCCTGTTGCACATGCTCCTCATTCACAGCTGAATTTGTTTTGCTGAATAGTGAACAGCTGCTGCTGTTAAAGCCAAGATGTGACCCAGGGTGGGGCTTTTGGTGAGGTCCATGAAGGGCAACAACGAAGGTGGGGCAGTCCCCTAAGGGCTGTTGGAGTTTTCAGAGAGGTCAGTGATGCCCCACTGGGTCAGGCATTGAGGGCTCTCTCCCCTGCCACAGCTGTTTGTGTTTCATCAGCCCCAGCCTGCTGCTGTCTGAGCAGGAGCCTGGCTTTCCCTAGGGCTGCTGGAACACTTTCCTCCTGCAGGCTCCCTCTTAGGGGAGGGTGTTGCTGAATCTGTCTCAGCTGAGGGGGCAGATTTGTCTCTTGTTGAAGACAGTCAATAGAGCATCCTCTGGAAAGCTTGTGCCCAGGTTTGGCTTTGCGAGCTGCCATCCCTGCAATGGTGTGTGCCCAGCTGGTTGCCATCTCTGCTGGTTTATTCCATTACTTTTGTTTTATCCCTCCCCTGCCCTATGAGAGATGTGAGGAACTTTAAGTGATGAGAGGTCTTTGAAGGCCCTGAACACGTGTGATGGTCTATGGCTGCTGGCTTGGATGAGCACATTTACATCTTCTTTTTCTGCCCCTAAATTGCCGCTCCTTTGCTCACTTCTGAGGCAGTATTTCAAACTTGGCATAAAAATGAAAAGATGGCTTTCATATTTAATGTGCAGTAAGATCATGTAATTAGGGATGAGCCTTCATTGTGATCCATGCATGCTGTCAGTGCCGTCACCACGGAGGGCTCTCTTCCCTCGGAGCAGCCAGTGCCTTCTTCAGGCCACTGTATACATTTGCTTCCTTTGATCAATAATTTAGGGTAATCATTTTGTTCTGTAAAATTTCCCAAGTCCATGTATATTGCATGAAATGCAGAATAGCCAATCCCAGAATGGAATTTTTAAAAGCTTTTCATGAAAGGTATAGGTTTTTTTTTTTCTTAACTCTGGGGAGGGGAAAGGAGAGGAAAGAAGCGGGGTCTAGAGACGTGAATAAATCTGTTTGTTTGGGGACTTTGATTCCTGAAGATTTATTTTCTTAATAGTGTTGAATAGCATCTAGGCTGTCTCCAGCTCCTCAGAGCTCGTAGAGCAGCTATTTCTGTGGTTTATTTCAGCCTCTAGCCTCCCACCCTCAGTCGGGAGGAGAGGAGTGGGGCTTGCCCGACGCTGGGCAGGGAGCGCGGGGCTGCGAGAGGCTGCAGGTGGGCTCTGCCTGGAGCCCTGAGAGCTGCTGAGGGCAAGCAGCTGCCAGCAGGAGCTCCCCACCTCGTGCTGGATCAGGGGCAGGGAATGTTTCAGTTCCTCTTTGGGGGCTGAGGATTTGTGTGTCTGGAAAGCAGCGGAGATGGAGAGAACCAGAGCTTGCTCCTGTTTGGAGCAGTGGAGATCTGCTGAAGTCCAAAGCTGGGTGGAAGGAGGAAAAATAATCAGTTATACTTGGGAATCTCTGTGCTGAACATCAGGTGGAGGTGAACAAGAGAAGGAAGAGGACAATTGTACGGGCTTTTTATTTTTGGGGAGTGGGGGGAGGCTGGTTTGTTGGCAGTGTTGGCTAAGGTCAGAAAACAGGTGGGGAGCTGGATCTGTGCTCTGAGAAGCCTCTGCAGCAGTCTGAGACTCTGATTTATTTATGTATTTGTTTATTTTATAAAGGAAGAAAAAATACCATTAAGCAGCAGTGGGGAGAGCATTCACATGTTGCATCTATTTGTCTATCTGCACAAATAATGAGGCGTAGGATTAGAATAGGTGGGGAGTGAAACCTGACTGGAGTCTAATATGTGGGGACTTGAGATTTCACTTCCAAGGAGAAACATTTAAAATGGCTCAGGCGGTGTGAGCTGATGTGTTATTCCCTCAGGAAATGGGATGCAAAATCATATTTATTGCTGCTGGTAGGGAATCTGAGGGTTTCTCTGTGCAAACATCTCCATCTCCACAGGAAAGAGGCACCATGGTATGTTTTAAATTCCATGTACCTGTGCAATGGGAGATGGAGCCCCAAAACCTCTGGCTGTGGGGCCATTTGGAGGAGCAGCAGCAGGGGGATTAATTAAATCTCCCTGGACTCTCAGGAGGGGTTCTGGTGGATGCTGCTGTCCTGGAGGCTGCAGTTGGCCCCCCGTGGGTGGTGTGGAGGAAGGGCTGTGGGATGGGGCTCTCCAGCCTTGAGAAGCTGGGAGAAGGTGCAGAGGAAAGCAGAGCCAGGGTGAGCAGACCTTGGCACTCTGGATGAGTTGGCCACAAGGAAATCTGTGTAATTGTGACATTTCACAAAGTACCAGAGCACAGAGAATCAGCAGGCACTGAGGACACCACAACCTACACGTGTTAAAATTCCTTCTGTGCTCAGAGTGAGGGAAAGGACTGGCTGTGGAGCAAGGCTGGCGTGGAAGGGCAGCAGGGCCTGGCCACGATCCATATTCAGCACCAGCCGTCTTTGTGGGATCTGGGGCTGACAGCACTCCTGGCACATACACAGCTCCATTGCTTGAACTTTAAGTAGGTGTTTTCCTCACCTGTGTTTTTGATTCTGGAACCTAGGAGGAAAAATAATTGGATATAGGGGGAAAATAAGAGCCTTCAAATGTGATGTTACCATAATGTGCTCTGGCAGCTCGGGCAACGTGTTCATTTTTTCAATCCTGAGGTGCATGAATAACACATGAGGCAGAGCACAGCTGGAATGAACTGGAAAGAGAGCCGGGTTCTGGGCAGAGAGCACATAAAAGGTGTTATCCATAAAGGCCATCCAAGCTTTATCTTCCACAGCGCCGGGCTATAACCTTCAATTGCCTCTGGAATATCTGGCAGCTTGTGCTGGATGCAGTGTTGTCTTCCTGGTGCTTATTCCTTTTAAAGGTTTAGCTTGGTGCTAGAGTTGATAAAGATATCTTATTTTATTGCCCGTTTGCAGGGCCCTGTGCACAAAGCAGCTTTGGCCTGGTCTTCAGGAGTGGCATGTGCTATTTTAATATTGCCATGTAAGGGTGTTTGTAGAGAGATAAAGAGAGAACTGTTTGATCTCTGTTGCAGAGTGGACCTTCAGTGGACCTTAAACTCCTGTGAACATAATTAATTTTAAGTGCTTTTGCCTGCCACTTTTCTGGTTGCTACACACAAGTACCAAGACGACAAAAAATGACTTGGCCAATAAGTTGCAATAAGTAAATGATGTTGTATTGATCTGAGCATTCGGAGCAGACTGAGCAACCAAGCTGTTCATTACAGTTCTTCCAGGCTCCTTCCAAATCAGCCTCGCTGTTAAATATGAAATGTGTGTCTCCAGTGCTGGATCAGCCATTAAATTATGCTCATGGATATTAATAAAAGAGCCAAAGGCTTGTCTTTATGCAGGCAGGGAAGGAGCACCAGTTACATGGTAAATGGGATGAAGAATATAGTTTTATGGTACACTTAAAATTTACTCAGTTTTAAGATATGTAACAGTGTAAGAAGTGAGAATTTTTAAATTCTGACCTTTCCACACATAAATTGCCATCTCTGGCTTATCTTTTTTCCCCCTTTACCCAAAGAATCATGGTGACAGCTCTTGTTCCCTCTCCGGGTCTCCAGCAGAGGAATGGCTTCACTCTCAGAGCAGGGGTGTGAGGCTTGAGGGCTCAGGGATAATGTGATGGGCTCTCAGTTTTAGTGGGCACAGGCAGAGCTGAGGCTGAGCTGGGGCCGTGCTGCTGCCCCACCTCCATTCCCCATGGATGGGGGGAAGAGGCTGAGAGCTGTGGTGTCTCTCTCTGCTCCAGACAGAGAGCAGAACGAGGTATTCAGAGTGTAAATTATTAAAACAGAGCAGGAATGTCAGCCCCTGCAGCCTCCTCTGTCTGTGGCAGCTCCCAGGGGGGAGGCTGGAGGTGCTGCTGCTCTCCCTGTCACCAAGCACAGGTGACGTGGCCAGACCAGCCCTTCCTGCCTGGCACTAAACAAGAAATGTGGTTGCCTTGTCTGTGCAGGGATGGCAGGATTTCCCCTGAGGCTGGAAAGGAAACCATAGCAGCAGCGTGTGAAAAGAGGACCCACCTGAGGAAACTCTGCGTGTCCAACCTGAATGTCTCAAACCTTGGGTGCAAGAAACTGCCCGAGTGCCAGGCACAGCATTCCCACAGGGACTCCAGGTCTTGGCTGAGGTCTGCTTCAAAATGAGAGCCCAGGTACAGCCAGCTGGGCTGATGGGAGCTCTGAAAGGGGAATCACAGAATCACAGAGTGCTTGGAAGGGACCTTACAGACCATCCAGTTCCAGCCCACAGCCATGGGCAGGGCCAGCCTCTGGCAGTGGGAGGTCATTCTCCCTTCTCCTGTCGTTCCACACCCTTGTCCAAAGTCCCTGTCCCACTCTCTTGGAACTTCTTTAGGCACTAGAACTTGTACAAAATGAAACTTCTATACAAACAGCCTAGAAAAAATGGTAATAGTAATCTGTTATATTACCCATGCTTACTTTATCCCCCTTGGTGTTCATTAATGAGAGGAGCAAGCATAGGGTGGAAGTTCAATATCTTGTGCTGATGCTGATCAGTCCCTGGGAGAGCAGAGCTCTGGCAGAGGAAGAGCTGTCTGGCAGAGATGGGAATCTACCTGGAAATCAGGGAAATGACACTCAGAGGAGATCGATACCGAAGCAAGAAGCTTTCAGAACTGTTAGCAGAGCATTAAGATTTGTGCAGAGGCAGCAAAGAGAGGGCTGGAAATGGAGCCCGAGTGTGCCTGGTGGGGCTGTCAGAGGGAGGAAGGAGAGAGCTCTCACCCGGGAGAGGCTGCCCCGAGGGACGGGGACAGAGGTGATGGTGGACGGGGCATGGCTGGACAGGGGGCTGCTCTGGCTGCTGCTGGGGCTGGCAGTGTCCCCTCTCTGGCCAAGTGTCCCCGCTCCAGCCATGGGCACTGGGCACCCCCGAGCTGCTGTGGGCTTCCCACAAAGCCCAAAGCCACCGCGGGTCCAGCTCTGCATTTGGTGTGTGGCTCCACCTGGACTGAGGCTGAGCCAGCCCTGGGAGCCCGGCTGGAAAGCGCCAACCCGGAGAGGAGGGATCATCCCGAATTCCAGCAAATCGGGAGCTCCTAAGGCAGCTGGGAATTCAAGGTTAGGACAGAGCCAGAGCACCCTGACCTTGGGCGGTGATAAGGATCAAGCCTTCACTGTTTCCTTTAGATCTCCATTTATGAGCTGTGCCCCCTCTTAGCAATTCATGAAACCTTTGTGCTGAGCTGAGGCTCGGAGCTCCTGCCAGGAATTTGGCATTTCTGACTTTGGAGCCAGTAAATACCAACTCAGATAACATCAGGGAAGGAGTGAGCTGGTGTTCATAGCATTACATGATAGCTCTGTCTTGCTGAAAATTGCATTTCCATTTCCACTAATACTGAGGGAATATTCTGGGTTTATTTTAACCCCTTCCTACCAAAGCCCCAGCGTGTCTGTACAGTTCAGGCACAGCCCCTGTGTCAGCCTGGAGCAGGAGAGCCCGAGCTGAGGACTCAGTAGAACCTTGATATGAGGAACATTGATATCCTTTGGGGAGAGGGCTCCAAGCACTTGGAGCTGTCTGTGGGCATCACAATTATCCACTGCTGAAGCCTTCAGGGGACCTTCAGTGTCCCCAGCCTTCATCAAACTTTAAAAGCTGGAAGGAATGCGTGCAGCAGGTTTGAGCTATGCCTGGTGAATCCCTGCTCCTGCTGAAAGCAACAGGACTCTTTGCTGGGGTTGATGCCTCCTTGTTTCCCAAGAAATGACTAAAATTACAAACAGCCTTGGGTGCAGCACTGTAGGCACTGGGCCTTGCAGGGCCCATTCAGCCCCAGCAGATGAACCCTCCCATGGCAGAGGCCCCGTGGCTGGTGCTGCCCATTCCCACCCTGCTCTGGGATGTTTGTGCTGCTCCAGCCTCCCCAGGCAGTCTGGGATCCAGGGAGGGTGATCAGCCACACTCTTTGGGAAGGACAATCAGCAGCCCCCTCTCTGCAGAGCCCGGCTGAAGTGCAGGAGCCAGGCAGTTATTAAATAATGCTCTGTGGCTGATTCTAATGACAGAAGCTGCACTTGCAATCTCCAGGTGGATCTGATCGTCCGTCATCTGCAGTTACTGAGTTGCTGGGAGAGATGAGAGTAAAGAGTGCATCGAGTCCTTGCCATTTATAAGCCCAATTACCAAACCATTTCTGCCCAAGCACAAAGCTTGTCAAGCCTAAGTGAGAATAAACACTGCAGGAAGGAGCAGGAGGTGCCCAGGGACAGAGACACCAGCCCAGTGCAAAGGCTGAGCTGGAGAGGGTAGGTGGGTGGGTGGGTGGGAGTCCTGGGAGTGCCTCCATCCAGGATGATTGGCACCAGGAGCATCCCGAGTCCCTGGGCTGAAGTGTCCCCTCGGCTTCAGAGGGTGAGGGTGTGGGGTTCTCCCTCCTTTCAGCACCTCCCTGGGTCTGCAGCGAAGGATGTTTAAACCTTATCTCCTTTTGTCTCCGGGCTTTTGAAGGTATTTGAGCATCTCTTCCCTTCAGGAAGGAAAACAGTCCATGTCCAGAGTACCCACGGTATCCTGGATGTGCCCAGCTGAGCATGGCTGCTGTCTCTCACTTTTTCTTTTATTTTTTCCCAACCTCAGTTTTCCTTTTATTTAAATTTCCAAAAAGTATGTTGTGTTTTCACAGTAATACCTTGAGATTATTTGGGCTGTGCAGACATTTTAGTTAATCTTGATTTCATGGAATGGTTTGGGTTGGGAGGGACCTCAAAGCCCACCCAGTGCCACCCCTGCCATGGACAGGGACACCTCCCACTGTCCCAGGCTGCTCCCAGCCCCAGTGTCCAGCCTGGCCTTGGGCACTGCCAGGGATCCAGGGGCAGCCCCAGCTGCTCTGGGCACTCTGTGCCAGTCCTTCCCCATTGCAGCTCTGCTGTGCTCATCCAGAGGAGAGTATGGTGTAATCAGCTCAGGTACAGGTGTGTGGCTGCAGAGCCAAACCTGAGCCTGGCATGGGGGCTGTGGTGTCCCCTTTCTGCATTTGGGTGTGGATGTGCACCAGGGTGAGCTTCAAGCTGCTTGGCTGCACTAGAAAAATCGACCATGAAAAATGGGGCTAATTATTCGGGAAAATAGGTTGTGTAATTAGACATGGATTGTTCTGCTCTCCTTCCTGGGCAGGGCTTGGGAAGAGGTGAGGCCATTGCAGTGATATTTATATCTGCTCAGATCTGTCTCTAGGGGAAAGGCCACAACCAGATGCGCTAGAAAATAATTCCAAATATTCTTCCTCCTTCTTCTTTCAAAAAAAGTTCCTCTGGAAAAAGCCTGAGTTTAAAGTAATTTGTACCCCACAGAGGTAATTTTCTACCCCACACTTATAGAAGAAATACTCAGAGTAAAGCTGGTAAATGGAGTAGAACAGAGAGCTCTGACAGGATTATTTGTATCCTCATAAGAAGCCGAGCAAAGCAAAGTCATCTGCAGGAGAATGTCGCGGGTGGGAGGGGTGGCAGCACAGTAAATATCCACACCTTCTCCGTGCTTCTGTGGCTGCCTCTCTGTTATGGGTGTCCCCATTCCTCCCCGGGCCCCCAGCTGGCTCCCCGTGGGGCAGGGAGGGATGCCCGGCCCTGTGGCCAGGCTGCCTTGGCAGCAGCTCAGCCCTCACAGCTAAAAAGAAAGGAATTATTAACGGCGTGGAAACCGTTTAAGCACTCCAGGTAATTAGGAAATATGTCGCTGCTTTCAAATAAAGTAAATTAAATGTGTGTTAAGGAAGTACCAAAAGAAAAGCAAGTGCCGGGCGTGAAGCGAGTTATGAATAAAACATTTTTGCGACATTACCTGGAGATTCGGGGAACTTCCCCGGGGGCAGAGGTGGGACGCGGTACCCGGTGGACAAGCCTGGAGCGGGGCAGAGCAGGGGGAGGGCGGCCTGAGCTCGTTTTTGGGGCTCTCTATGGGGCATTTGGCCACGGCAGGTGGAGGGGGTGCCCTTCCCCAAGGAGAACACTGCTGGGGGGCTGTGGCACTCGGAGCTGGGGGGGACAGGCAGGGCTGCATCCCCTCCTGACCCCAAACAGCTCCCTGGGAGCACAGGGGGTGCGTGGTGAGAGCCGGGGGCACCTCCCGGTCCCTGCAGCAAGGAGCACCGGCGGGCTGGGGACGGGGACTGCGTGACAAACACCCGCGGATCGCTGCTGGAGCCCCTGGCTTTCCAACGAGCTCCTGAAAGGCCTTGCGAGTGTTTCGGTGTTGTTCTAAATATTCCAGTGTTAAATGAAAGCGTGTGTGGCTGTTGGTTCATTGAGCACCTTTGAAATGAAAATAATGAAACAAATGACCTCTGCTAACTAAACGAGTGTTCCCCAGAGCTCTGCAGAGCGCGGTTCGGCTGCAGGATCCTGGGGTGGGCAGCACAAACTGCAGGAGTGCGTGCAGGGCAGGGCTCCGAGTCCCCGGGTGCCTCGGGGTGCTTCAAAAGCAGCATTGAAATAACAAAAGAGCCCTTCTCCACCCCCTGCCCGGACTTAAAAGGCGTTTCTCAGGCTCATTGCTGAACTTGCTGCTGCCAGCAGCTGTGCTACAGCCTGGGGGGCTCCGAGTGCCTGGGGAGGATGCCAGGAGGGAAGGATGGAGGGAGGGATGCCCTGTTGGCCCAAAGCCCCTCCCAGCCCCAAGCGGTGGCACATATTCTGAGATTTTCACAGCTTCTCCTGGTTCCTCGAGCAGGATCCCGGGGCCGGCTGTGGCTGGCAGCGCGGGGAAGGTGCTCACACTGCTTCCGTGCAGTCTGGGCTCTGCCCCAGCCCAGGGACCCTGGCCAGGCACTCGAGGAGCTCTTTGGCAGCCCCAGCTCTGCTGGCACCGCCGGGTTTGGCCTCTGGAGCTCGGATCCCGCGCAGCCTCCTGCAGCCCAGCTGCCTTTCCCCAGTCCCTTACCTGTGACACGGAACTTGTGCCATTTCCAAAGCACCTCCACGGCCTTCTCACACCAAACTAACTAAAAATTAATCCGAATTTCACCGTACTTTGGACCATAACAGTGCACTGTGTCTTGCCATGGAATATCTTGGTAAGCCTTGGCAGCTGTTCCATGTCCCCTTTTTGCTGGATTTTATTTCATTCTGGGATGGGCACTCTGAGGAGGCAGCACGAGGCTGCATTCCTTGTTACCGGGAATTATTTCTTAACTAATGCTTTGATTTCTCATAAAATTGTAAAACAATTACAGAAATTAAGACAAAAGCCTGATTAATTAGAGGATAAATGGCAACACACTCCAGTGCAGAGCCACCAGCATTCCTTAAGGGTAACTTAAAAATGTTTTTAAGCCTTTTCCTAATTTGCTGCAGTGTGGTTCTCCTCTGTTGCTCATTTAAAGCCATCTTCCCACACCCAAATTTTCAGATTTATATGTAAATGCACTGTCGATCAATTAAAAGATAAACCCAACTTTTATGTGGGAATCTAGAAGGAATAAACTCAATAAAATGCAATTCTCATATCCTGATCTTTGTGTACAGCGATCAGAAAGCAATTAATCAGATTATTTTTATTGCCCAATAGTATTTTTCCACTTTGTAGTGATTTTCTTGGTCTATAATTTATAGTTATAAAATACTTTTATATCAAAGAAGATAAGTTCCACGTAGAGGATCTGTTTTGATCAAAGCCAGGCTAATGAATCATGCTGGAAATGGGCCCAGGGTGACCCTCACCATGGCTGGCAGCAGCATGAGGATTTCCCTCTCTTGCCAGGGTTCCTCTGGGCCTCCAAGGTGCCGGTGGAGCCTTTTGATCCCCACTTTGGATTTTTACTTACATTTTCTTTTTGAAAAATACCTACTTCAATTGTTTACTTCAATGCAGAAGAAATTGATAAATGTTTGTTCTTCATTTCTTTTTATCTACTTCAACAGGAATTTTGTAGCACTTGATTTTGAAAATGTGAAGTTTGTGGAAGTTGGAAGTAATTTCTCATGGTGGTCTTTCAAAGTAGACTTTTGCTCTGTTTTTTTCAAATCACTCCGTGTGTGTCTCGCATTGGTGTGCAGAGAAAATCCAAACCCTGCCTTAAGGAGCTGGTTTGGACTATGATAAAGCCACGTACATCAAACAACTGCATGCAGATAGTGGCTCCTTGGCTTCCCTTCCATTCGGATCAGCCCCAGCCCCCTGGGTGTTGGGGCACTGGGAGCACAGCAGGCTCCACTGTGGGAACACATTTGCAGTTACACCTGGCTATTGATCAAGACTCAAGTGCTCTGTATCTCAGATGATATTAAGAGTTCACTCTACAGATCAATCAGGTTTTTTAACTGTGGTTTCTCATGGTAGCACAGAACTATTGGTTTGGACTGAACCGAGCCCAAGTCCGGCTGCCTGGGAGGGGTCGGGAGAGCATCTGGGCCGAAAAGCTGCTTAATCTTTACCAGCCTGAAAGTTCTGTGCCCCTGGCCAGGCACCTGGGTCTGGAGCTCATTGGTATTCCCAGGAACGGCAGCAGGAAAGCTTCCATTTATCCTGAGCCGTGTCTCTAATGAAATATCCATTTCCCAAATCAGCTGCTCAAATTTCCTGTCACTCGAACGCCTTGGCATTCTCTGGGAGTGCTGCTTGGAGTGGGAGCAGCTGCTGAGCTGCTGTGCAGAGCGGGCTCCGAGCCCTCTGCGCTGAGCATTGGCCAGAACAAGGGACAAGCCTGGCAGGGAGAGGAGCCCTGAAACCTCTGCGCTCCTGAGGGCATCACCCCTGTGCCTGAGCTTCCACCCCCTGCTCTCCTGAGGGGATTGGTACCTAAACGAGCTCCAAGGGTGGGAGCAGAAGCTGTATCCCACCTTCCTGTGCCTTGCCCAGCCCCGGGTGGCCCAGCCATGCCCTTTCCCTGGGCTGATGTCCATCCTCGCCTCCCTGGAGGTGTCCAAGGAGTGCCTGGACGTGGCACTTGGTGCTCTGGGCTGGTGACAAGGAGGGGCACAGGTTGGACTCAATGATCTTGGAGAGCTGTTCCAACCTCAGTGACTCTGGGATTTGGGGATCCTTTTGCTCTGCTGGTTGGTTCTGGCTGCTTTCCCCTGGCCTGTGTCTGCTGTCAGTGCTGCTTCCTCAGCAGTCGGTGGCTGTCACCACTCCAGTGTCACCAGCTCCTCTCATGGACTCCAGAGCTGCTGCACTGGCCACGTTCTCACAAACCCCCTGAAATTATGTGTCATCCTTGTGCCTTAATGCTAGAACGTGGCATTTTCAGGATTCTGTTTGAAACGTGGGGTCCTAAGCCAAGGCTGTTCTGTTTGGCAGCCAGTTCCTTCCAGCTGAGCTGGCTGGAGATGCTTTTGGCAGATTGTGCCATCACGGGCAGGGCTGGGCTGGTCACGGGCTGGGGCAGCCTCATGGCCTGGCTGTGCCCCAGGAAATCCTCTGGCAGTGGGCACTGAAGGAGAGATTTATCACAGCAGCATCAGTTCGTGGTGAGCAGGCAAAGCCTTGCAAAGCCTGGTGAGCAAGGGATGGAGCCCAGGTGTGGGTGAGGTGCATTTGCTTTGGAAGTGCTGGAGAAAACAGAATAGGAGGTTGATTCTCCAGTGAGGGAGGAAGAGTGGAAGAATAGAAAACTTTGCCTGGAATAAGTACATCAGGGAAACAGGAGAAACTGCCATGCAATATTTCCTTGTACCTTCTCACAGTGATATCACTAAAAGTATGAAAAAATAATTAATCATTGTGTGAAGAAGGGTAAAAATTAAAGTAATTTTTTCCTATGAGGTTTTATTCTATATACTCTACAAATAAATAATTTACTCTTTGTGATTTATGCAGTTAATTTGTGCTACATTTTTGTCGCCTTTGGATTGTCATGTCTGCAGAGCCGAGGGCTGTGTTGTGTCTCTTGGAGAAGACAAAGTCCTGGCCCGTGTGTTCTGTGATTTAGATGGCAAAGGCCATTACTCACCCATGCCTCTGGTTCCCCAGCACGCTCAGGAGCCATGCTGCAGCGCATTCTGCCGTGCCAGGAAGATGTTTCTGGTTTTTATCTTTATGAATGACTTCATTATTTATTTGGAATACGCCAAACACCAACAAGTGCTCATGCGAGCAGCAAGCAAAAGCTCCCAGCAAACAGTGTGACACTAATCTGTTGTTTGTGCTAAAATACAGAAAGGAAATTACTGCTCGCCTGTCATGAAGCTCATAAAGGAAAAAAGAAAAATGCCACAGCAAAAGAATAAGCTTCAAAAGAAAGTTCCATTATCAGTTTGTTTCATGCCTTGTAGCTCCAGCTGCAAACAATCCCTTCCATAAACACCCCTCAAGATAAATGGCAGCACAATTCGGGTGCTATTGGGGAGATAAAGCCTCAAGTCGCCTGTTTGGGGAGGGAGGATCTGCTGCTTTATTTTGTAACATCTCATCACCATCTTGGGGGAGCAAATGAATATGTATCGTCTGTTATCTTGTCATTTTGGAGCCAAACAACTTAAAATACATTTTCTATGAAATAACCCCGGGGATTGCAAGACCAGAATAAATTATTAGAACAATTTGAGCTTGGAGTCTCTGTACTTGCTTGAAACATGGCAAAAGCTCTTCCTGGTTTGCAAGAGTTGCTTTTGCTAAGGAAAAAAAGGAAAAAAAAAAAAAAAAAAGGAAAAATAGCCACCAAAGCTTCCTTAGCCCAGACATCTGTGCCAAACCAGGGAACCTGTAGGGGTGGGACTTGGCCTCTTCTCCCAGGCCACAAGGGACAGGGTGAGAGGAAATGGCCTCAGCTGTGCCACAGAGGGTCAGGCTGGACATTTGGAAAAATTTCTTCTCAGAGACGATGGTCAGGTCTTGGCAGGGGCTGCCCAGGGAGGTTTGGAGTGCCCATCCCTGGAGGTGCCCCAGGAAGGGCTGGAGGTGGCACTCAGAGCTCTGGGCTGAGGACAAGGTGGGGATGGGACACAGCTGGGACTCCATGGGCTGGGAGGGCTTTTCCAGGTGAAATGCTGCTGGGATTCTGTGACTTGCAGATGATGACAAGCTGATGATGCTCAGCAAAGCTCTTGGCGAGCTGGGCCTGTAGGTTTTGGTGGTTTGGGGACAGCTCTGGTGGCAAATGCCCTTTCACATCGTGACACTAATTCTCTGTTTAATAATTTGTGCTGGAGTTTCTTAAAGCTCCCTCTGGTTTGTGCTCTCCTCAGGCTTGGGAGGGGCTGAGCCCTGTGCCAGCCAGGCAGCTCCTGGGCTCTGCTCTGGGATGCAGCTCTGTCATGGCCACTGGGAAAAAAAAATATAACTTCTACCTAAACATGGACATCAGAGAGGACAAAACAAATGAAAAAAATATGGGATTTTAGATTTTGCCGTTTCCTGCTGTTGCAGCTGACTGTGTGGGCCAACCTCCACCGAGGCCTGAGCCAGGAACTTGGACTGTTGGAGCCAAGCACTGTGACAATCCATGCAAATCTAAGCTCTAATCCTTTTATATTGATGGAAATTAAACTTTTATTCTTGCCATGGATATGGAAGTCTGAAATTCACTTTGGGAAAAAATTCAGGGTTTTATTTTTGGCTCCACTTTCACAATTACTCAGCCCAGGGCATTTTATGCTGCAGCTCCATTATGTGAAAATCGTGAGTAACATTTTTCTCTCCAGGACTCTACATTTACTCTCCGAATGTTTCACTGAGAATATGACATGATTTAGACTGCAGTGCTTTTAAAAAAACTACCCAATTTCTAGGACCAAATTGTACCTGTGAAAGTGGCTGCAGGGAGTCAGCACTGTCATTGTGGGATGGAGCCAAGAGATGGCTGGAACTCGTTAAAGCTCTCTGCAAATTATCTCATTAAGGGCTTTCAGATTGGGAAGTGTCTCAGCACTGCAGTGGTGAGGAATGGATCTCTTCAAAAAGGGGATTTATAATTATTTGGGGAACAGAATTGCCAGTGCAACCACTGGCACCCTGACATGCAGTGAGTTTAAGGTCTCGGACACCTCAGGGCACCCAGGATGGAGCAGATGGCTCCGAGTGCTGCCAGGGGAAGTACCAGGTTTTTGTGTGCTTAGCTTTTCAGATTTTAGGAACAGATAACCCAAAGCAGCTCTCAAAGCCGATGGTGTTTGTTCTGGAGGGTGTTTGGGATGGTTGCAGTGAATGGCTGGGGCAGGGAGAGGATTGAGGCTGAATAAGAAGTAAAATACATTTATTCTGTGATTTGCCAGTTCTGCCGTGTCCGTGTGCTCGGCTCCCACCCGCTCCTCCTCCACATCCCTATTTTCTCTCAGGTGGGTCAGGCCCTCGGCACAACAGCCCTGCTCCTCCCCACACCCATTTCTCACCCCACAGTGAGGAAGGACCGTGCTGAATAATTTAGTACATTGGAAATCTTTGTTCTGCGCCTCCAGACTGAAGTGGAAATTTGTCTTGAACTGGCAGCTATCTGAAATCAATAATATCATCAACTTCACCTGCATTTACAAAGATAATATTTCCTTAATATTGCCTGGATTCAAAAGAAGAAGAAAGACAGTGCAGGAGGAAAAGGCATAAAAAGCATTGCGGTGAAGCAGCACTAAATTTTAGAAAACTTTTCCAAGGTCATTAATTGAACTTCATTACAAGATTGAAATGAGATATTGAAAATCAAACACGGCAGCCCAGTTTTAATTGCCTGTTCTGTGGTGGAGCACAATCTTAGAGATGTAACTTCTGGTTTGTATCTATAAAGAGTGAGCCAGCAGCCCTGGAGGGCCGGGGTCACTGGGCTGGACACGGCTCTCAGGCATTTATCTTGTGGGCACTGCTCTCAGCCAACGGCCCGTGTCCAGCACACATCAGGAGCAAATTAAATCCTGTTCCATGGTGCTGCTACAGTAAGTGTCGGTGTAAATATCATCATGAGAGTCTTAAAACTATTGCACTCCCCATCCCTGGGGTGTCCAAGGCCAGGCTGGACAGGGCTTGAAGCAGCCTGGTCTCGGGGAATGTGTCTCTGGCTGTTCTGCAGGAATGGAGAGAAGGAGGTGGATCTCTGCTGTTCCTCACTGTCCTCCTCACTGGTAATCTTTAGGGCAGGAGGATATGGATGTTCCAAGTGCTTGGGTTGGGCTGGTGGTTCAGCCCAGATTTATGGTGATTTAAGTTCATTTTGATGAGAGCTGGTGGCTGGCAAGAGGTGGGGGAAGCAATCTCAGGTGCCTCTCAGCCAGGCTGTGCCTGCCTGGGCTGCCACGCTGCCGTGCCAGGAGCTCCTGAACCCACAGGGAGCTGCTCATCCCAGCACTCCCAGAGTTCAAGCCTTGCCTTTTAATACTTCATTTAGGAGTATTCCCTCATTTTTCCATTTCAAAGTTTCACAGACTGCTGAATATTGGATGGAAACAAAGCCCATCCTTGCTGTGCTTCCTGCTCATGTCAGCACACGGCTTTGGGGTCTTGTGGTTTCCCTTCGGGTCAGCATTTGGTGTGTATTTGAAAATAAATGCACTTAATAATATTTTAACTATTGTGGAAGACACACCTGACACTGGGAACATGCAGTTCATGTGGAGAAGTTTTAATGCTACTTGGTAAAAAGGAATTTTTGGTTCAGCATCAGCCCAGTAATGGCCATAATGTCTCACCGAATGGACAAATAAACAGCTCTGGGGAAATTAAAATAATCCAGTCTGTTAATGCTGCAGGCTGGGCAGTAAACAGGGGCACACAGTTATGGAAAATAGGACAATTTAAACCCAAGGGCAGTTCGCTCTGTCCTTTCCAGGAGCCAGCAGCACCAGCGTGGTGAAGGAGCCCCAGTGCCAGTGTGGGGAGCAGGAGCCATTCCCAGCCCATTGCTGCTCCCAGAGGAAGCAGCAGCTGCTTCTCCTTTTTCCCAGAGCCAGTTCCTCCCCATAGCAGCGCCCAGACACAGCTCAGGTGCCGCAGAGGCCATGGAGAGCCCACCTGGGGGGCTCAGCTGTGCTTTATAGTGCAGGGGGCTGCCCAGGGGCTGCTCTTGGTGAGCTGGCTCTGTGTGAGTGCCACCCTCTCGCCACCACCGGGCACTTCTGACCCCAACCCAGCACGGACTGAAGAGCCCCGGGCAGAAGGGAGCGATGAATTGGATTGCTGAGTGTGCTGGGAATGTCAGAGGCACAGATGGCAGGAGAGGCAAAACGGGAATAAATCTGACAGGTTGGAGAACTGGGATTTTTACAGCTGGTGAATGCCTGAAGAGAGTGTCTGTGCTGATTCATTGGTGTTCCCAAATGCTGAGCCCTTGGCTTTGCTTCCTTTGCTTCTTGGTTGGTTTGGTTTTGGTTTCTTGGGTTTTTTTGTGTGGGGTTTTTTTTTTTTTTTTAATTTCTGTGTTTGGCTGGTGTTATTTTTGCTTTTTTTGTTTGGATTCTTTTTGTTTGGATTTTTTTTGAGAATGAATTTACATTGAAGATCAAAATGCCCAGGAAGCTGCTTTAGCCATCCAAGTTCCTAGTGGGATCTGCAGTGCTTTGTAGACATAAAGTGATTGAAAACATTTGTCTTCCCCCATGATTAATAATAAATCAAGCATCTTATGATTCCTCCTTTAGGTTTTAATTTTAAGCAAGCTGTTGAAATACAATGTCTAAGCAAAAAAAGCTTCAGAACAGGCTTTGTTTGGATTGAAAACAGAAGTTTTGTACTGTTTGGGATATAAAAAATACAACTATATAAAAATTCAGCCTCCTGCAATAACATATGGCTGTGAGCTGGGTTTGCAGAATGAGGAGGATTTATGTCTGCAGTCACACCATAAATCTGAACAATTGTGTGAGATGAAAAACGTGCTGATGTCCATGAGGAGTGTCCCAGCCAGTGCTGCACGGATCAGCTCCGGGAATTCCGGTGGGAGAGCCTGGCCAAGTGTGTGCTGGGATGAGGGATGAAATGAATGGGTGTGCACAGTGAAACCTTATTGCCACTCACTGAGGGACTCCAGCATGGCCTTGGGTGAAGGAAGTGTCTTGGTGTGGTTTGACTTCCCCAGAAATTCTGCCTCTGAATTCCCTGGAGGAACCCGGGGCTCAGACCCCGTCCATCTGGCCCCAGGGATTCATTCCCAGAGCCTCCTTCAAAGATTTCAGCCTGAGGGGAAATATTCCACTCCTCCTCCCAGGATCAGCTTTGCTGTTGGATGTGATTTGTTTGCTCTGAAATGTGAGTAGGATCCCGAGATCAAACAATTTCCAATGGAAATGGAGAGCCCTACATGGATATATCAGTGTGTGTTTCAGCCATTCATTACTTTTCTCTGAACAGTTCAGTGTTACTCAGCAGTTTATTCATAAAGAGAAAAAAGGGAGCAGCAGCAGAAATGATGGCACTAACAGGGAATGGGAAGAAAACTGAAAATGTGCCTTTTGCCAAGCGGGTGAATGAGCAGAACATCAGCTCACCCAAACCAGCCCTGGCAGAGGGGCAGCTCTGGGGGTGAATGGAACAATATTTCACTTCCTGGGGAAAAAAAAAAAAATCAGGCTATTGGTCAAGATGTTTCTATGGTAACTGGTATAATTTCATTTTAGTGATGGATTACACAGGAAAATTCCAGGGAGGTTTGAGATGATGGAGTTTCATCTGACAGACTCTTTCTCTGGAGTTATTAGGCAGTTCTGGTTATGTTGTATATTTTATATAACCATTTATAACCATATATGCTTTTTATTTGATATAACCATTTTATGTACAGGAGTTGTGTGGGAAGGCTGAGCACAGAGTCCTGGGAAAGGCACCAGGGTGGCTGTTCTACTCCAGCAGGGAGGGACAGGGGGGTTTGTTCAGCCCCAGGGATGGGGAGCGGGCTGTCAGCACTGGAATTTCCCCATAAATTGTGGATTTGCCCATTTCTGAACTTGGAGCCAAGCAGCACTGAATAACCAAGTGACAAAATTTGAGATCTTTGTTTTTAAAAGGTGTTTCTGCTGCAGGTATAAAACACAGGTACAGGTACAGCAGGCAGAAGAAAGCTAATTTTATTTCTTTGGAGGGGATCAATATTCCACAGTAGGGAAAGTTCTGTATTCCCAGCTATACTTTTATAAAGAGCATTTCATTATGCCCATTATCATAACAGGCCTCTATCTCCTCTGTCAATATTTGCCTTTATCAGGCACTGTCTTATCTTTAAAGTGAAAAATCCATCATTGTGACAGAAGGGAAAAAATACATTAACACCCACCTGCTAATTTATATTTGAGGCTGGAGGCCCACGGGTGTTTTAAAGAGCTCCTGCAGGTTGGCATTAATTGTGCATTTGAGCTGCTCTGGTGGATTCCTGCAGCCTTTCCCCATGGGGTGCAGCAGAAGGCTGTGGGAAGGGAGCAGCACTCACCACACACAGGTGGCAAAGTGTCCTGGGGCCCTACAGCTCCCTGGGGCCAGCAGCACCTCTGGGAGCATCCCTTGGGAAAGGGAAACAGGGGAGCGGGGGCTGCTGGTGGGAGCTGCTGGCCAGGGAGACTGGCCTCTAACCCCAAATGCCTCTGGAATTTCACTCACTGCAAGGTTGCCAATGTTCTTGCCTTTGTCTGAAAAGCTTTTTGTTGCTCTCGGGGATAATTTTGGCCCAGCCAGCAGCTGCCCGTGCTCCGGAGGGGAGGTGCTGCCCTTGGCTCCTTCCCTGCCGTGGGGCTGGAGGTCCCGTGGGCCTGTGCAGCACCCAGAAAGTGAAAAATGAAATGTACTGAGAGTCTCTCCATGACCAAACCAGTGATGGAATTATGACATTTCTGCCTGGAAAGGGGCCTGCAGAGCTCTGGCAGAGCCCCTTGGCTCCTCCTCGTGCTGGGAGGTCCTGCAGGTGATGGAGGACAGAACCAGCCCCTCCTTCTGAGGCTTTCTCAGCCTGTGAACACCAGTCAGTGCCTTGGTCAGACACTTCACTGCTGCTGTGAAATCAGCATCTTCATAAAACCATCCTGTATCTGCCTAGTGACGGGGGGAAGCTTTAGTGCTAATTCAACCTCTTCTGTTGGGAAAAACAGCCAAGGTGTTTCAGGTACACATCGTTTCATCTTGGGAAAAATAGGTGGTGTGCTTTTATTCCATCCTGACACTGTTCAGGGATCTGTACTGCAGGCTGCAGTGGGAACTCAGCCTCCAAAATTGCATATAATGGGTGTAACACCTGCTGTTAGAGGAGAAATAATTGCAGTGCTTAAACTCTGTGGCAGGTGTCAGGAACAGAAATGTGACTTCTGCCTCGTTTCAGCAGAGAGGGGACAGTCTGCGTGGAGCAATGGGAGCTCAGCCTGGCCTCCAAATGCCTTTATTATACAGAAGAGAGTCCCAGCACCGATTCTTGACAGTGCAGTGCTGGGGCACACACCAATTAACATTTAACATTTAATGGAATTATAAAGGAAAGGTAGAGTAAGTTCACAGAATCACAGAATACACTGAGTTGGAAGGCCAGGGAAGGCAGATTTTGCAGATTTCAGACAGTAACTTTCTATCCTTCTGGGGCTGGGATTTCCTGGCTGCCCTGGCCTCAGATCACCCATGGTCCTGCCCTCAAATTCCTGCCTCCACCACAGCAGTGGGGATGGAAAGGGATCCTGTACACCTGAAGGGAATGAGAAAAGGGGAAGGAAGAAATGGATTGAAATGGAGAAAATGACTTTTGAACAATTCGTATGTGTTTGTGCATCACTCATCAAAGGCAGCATTTTAAAAAGGCTAACACCTTGGCAAAGCTAATTGCTGTTCTTCCTCTTAAATTCCAGTGTAATTTCTGATTTCTTCCTCTGTTGTTGATCTTTCAGCTAAGTAGATTTTAAATAAAGCAAATATTTATGCTGGTAAAGCTTCACTGTTGAAGTAAAGCAAAGCAAATGAAACTTCCTCATGTAAATATTGAGGAAAAGCAAAGCAAACAAACCCAGAAATCCACAAGGCCGAAGGAAACTGCCTTAAAAACCTGGGGAAGACAACTTCATTCCCAGAAATTGTATGTTAATCAGTTAATCACCAGGTTGAGGGATTTTGTGTATTAAATGCTTTTCCTCAGCTGTTGTGCTCCTGGTCCTTGCAGGGAATATGCAGGTATGTGCTCCTTGGCCATGAATACACACCTCTTCCATTATTTTTTATTATTTTATTTTATTTTATTTTGTATTTATTTT
>VXAC01005452.1:42129-84581 GCA_013399225.1 Rhipidura dahli | reverse complement strand
TTTATTTTGTATTTATTTTATTTTATTATTTTATTTTATATATGTTTTCTTTTGCTGGGCAGAATGGAGAAGGCAAGCTCCAGCTCTTTGAAGAAGCCTACTTGGGGAAAAATTATCTGCCTTTTCAAGTTGCCTCCCTTCTCCATGAGCCTTGACAGCCTTTAAAGTGCAGGACTTCAGGTGTTTCCTCGTGGCACGTCTTCCTCCAGGCACATTTCCCCCTGTGAGGGAAAGTTGCAGTTTTTCCCTGTAAATAAACAGGGCTCTGCAGAGCTAGCAGTGCAGGGCTTTGAAGTGGTGATTGTGCTGAGCAGGGAGAGGTGGTGGAGACACTGTCGGGTGGGGTGAGAACAAACCCCCGAGTGGCTGCTCCTGCAGCTGCAGGGGTGCTCAGGAAAACAGCAAAAATCAGTGTGGGGATGCAGAGGAGGCTGCAGAGCTGCTGCTCCAGCCAGAGAAGGAACTCTGGGAATCCTCTGTACCCGGGAGCCAAAGTGATGGCACAGGAACAGATGCCAGCTGAGGGTGGGATGGAGGGAGGGCGGCGGGGTGGGGTGGGACTGCAGCCAGGGATGGGGTCCCCGAGTGCCACTGCAGGGGACAGACTGAGGGCTCAGTGCCCAGGGTGTGCCAGGCCCCAGGAGAGGTGGAAAGGTCCTTGCCCTCTGGGGTCTGCAGTCTGTGCAGCATCCTGAGGCTGAGCAAACACGACTTGGGGGTGTGTGCAAGGAAACAACAGCTCTGGGTCATCTCATTATTGGTATCCTGCATACTTCCATCTCCCTGGTGCAGGGATGGAAAAGAAAAGAACACCTGGCTGTGGGTAATTCTGGCTGCTCACCCTTGTGCTGATGGGAGCCCACAGCACAGCATGGAAGCACCAACCAGAGGGTGTGAAGAGCCAGAAATCCTTTCTCTTCTCTGTCCTGCTCTGCTGCCTGGCCTTGAATGTCCAGCAATCTCTGCTGAGTCCCTGACCCTCCTTTCTAGGCACTAGGAAAGGCACTTGCACTGTGATTTATCTGCTCCAAAGGCACATGTGAGAGAACAGATACAGGATTACACCAGCTGAAAAGTTAAGAGCAAGGTTCACTTATCTTTTGATTAAATATAGTGGGAGACAGTCATTTTTATAAGCTAAAGAGCACTAGATTGAGATACATTCATCACGGATTAGCTGAGGTTCTTCCTTGAAGGGGCTCATTGAAATGTATGTGATGCTCATTGTTGTGTGAGATGCTGTTTAAAACTTTTAACAACAAGATAAAAGCTTGTGACTGGGAGAAAGAACTGCTGTCATTGCTGGATTTCATAAATCTTCTGCAGGGACAATAAGCCTGTGATAAACCCAGACAAAGGCTCCTGCTTGGAAGTGATTTTGGCAGGTGGAAAGGAAGGACATGCTGTCATTGTGGTCTGGGAGTGTGCACGGCCCCGGGCTGCTGGAAGCTTCCCGGGAGTCAGAGGAGAGGCTTTGGCACTTGCTGGGCACAGCCAGGGACTGCCTGGGGGGAGGCAAGGGCCGGGCTCTGCCCAGTGCCACCCTTTGGCACCAGTGCCTGTTCAAAGGTGCTTCATGGTTTGGTTGTGGCTCCTACACACCCGAGAGTCCCAAGCCAAACAAGCCACAATCCCTGGGTTTAACAGCACTGAGAGCACAGGAATTCTTCCTTTTACTCCTGCTCTGTCCCTGAGATTAAGGAAGATTTTTGCCAACTTTGGAGGACAACAGGAGCATGAGGGAAGATGAAAGGAAAGCAAACTCTCTGCTTCAAACACCCTTGAAGCATCTGTCAGCAGGGATCAGACCTGGAACTGCCAACACCTGCCCAAGATCTACTTAAGATTTGGTCCAAACCAAGAGATATAAAATAAATAATGTACAGAAGCTGACAAGAGCCCACAGAAGCCATTTAGCATGGATCACCTCTTAAACTGGGATTTTTATCTTGGTCCTGGTGAGCAGAAGAGGAGCAAGGCACTGATGTGTGCTGCCCATCAGCTTTCTGCTGAACATTCTGGGTGAGGGGGCTGGAAGGGAAGGCTGATCCTGTCCCCTGCAGGTCCATTTTCTGCACAGGGTCTGGTTTGGGGTTTGTACATTATACACAGTCAAGTGTACTACAGGCTTCAAAAGACTGGAGAAGAAATAAAGTTGAGATCATTCTTAAGGGGAAAAAAAAGGGAGTATTCTTCAGGGGTGGTATAAAATAACAGCAGTTGCTGAAAATAAAATTTACTGAAAAGAAATGCGTGGTACAAGTAGAATTGAATCATAGAATCATTAAGGTTGGAAAAGACCTCTAAGATTATCCAGTCCAACTTTCAACCACCACGTCCATCAACCATATTGCAAAATGCCACATCTCATTCTTTGAACACTTCCAGAGATGGGAATGCCAGCACTTCCCTGTTCCACTGCTTGACCAGTCTTTCAGAGAAAAAACTTTTATTAATCCAAAAGAATTGTTAAGATGAAATATTAATTTAATTTTCATTTATCATTTAATTATAAAATAAAATTAAATCACAGTTAAAATTATTAATAATAAATATTTGTGGCTGCATCAAGGCCAGCAAACAGGCAAATCCTGGAAAATCAATGCACTCCTGGGTCAGGTTGTTAAGGCAGTGAAGGCCTTAAGCCTGTCCCAGCCGGGGGGCTCGGATTTCCTGAGCAGGACAGGGAGTTGGGGGGCACTGGCTTGCCAGACCCCTGTGTGAAGGCTGAGGGCAAATATTCACCAGCACACAGCAAAGGAGGCTACTCCAAGCCCCCCTGGCCCGGCTCCTCTGGGCAGCCACTGCCAGGGAGATGCCAGAGAGCCAACCCCGCTCCCCCTGCGCTCCCAGGAGACAGAAATCACCCTGCAGCTGCAGCCCTGCCTCCACCTGCCCCCATAACCCCTCTTTCTTCTCTCCTCAGCACATATTGAATAAAGCTCTGATGATTGGCAAGCTCACAATGGAGCAGGGAATTGAAGTTGGCAGCCCCAGGTGTGGGAGGTGGGAGTTCAAATCCATTTGCTCCCAAGTGGGGGCTGAGGGTGAGTAATGAACAGAAACAAGCCCAGAGGGTACAGCCCAGATCTCATGGGACCCAGGTTTGTAACCTGCATTCAGCCACCCTCAACACTCTCCAAATTTGCCTTTTTGAAGTGTTTTTGGGAAAGGCCTGGGACACTGAGGGCTGGTGATGGAATTCTGACTTCACCAGAGCCAGGGGCAAAGCTGGATGGAAGCAGCATCTCACCCTTCAGCTCTTATTAATCTATTAGAAATAATACTAATTATGCCACTAGCACAAAAAGCAATTATCAAAATATTTTGCTAAACATCTTTAAAAAATGTTATTTACCAAAAACCACTCGACTGTATCAAAGCCTCGACAAAAAGCTCTCTTAGAAATTAATAAATATGTTTGATTAGCACTTCCATGGGTGCACAGATTCTGCATATGGGAGCATTATAGTGCATTTAATTATACATAAAGGCAATTAATGTCACAAATTAAGACTAAGCTCTGACTCGGGCTAAATAATTATCATTATCTATCATATAACATGCCCAGAAAGCTTAACTCCGCAACGATTTTTATGAACAATAAACTTGGCATTTACATACCAAAACAATTTGGTGTAATTCAGTCTCAGTAGTAAATGGCAACAAAAAAAAAATCACTCCCATTCTTCGGGAATTCTTTCCTTTCACCATCACAGGGGCGTTTTTCACAGCACATTCATCTCGATGAGAAGGGGAAAATCTCCTGTTTGCAGCCTGAGCTGTGGGTCCCACAGCAGAGCCCGAGGGCCAGGGGATGCTCCAGCTCATCCCTCTGCTCTGCACAGCTGAGGGCTCCCTGCTGCAGCCTGGGCTTTGCAGCACCAACCAACACACGGGAACGGGCTTTTTTGGGAAAATCCTCCAGCTTTCTTTGTCCAAACTGGAAAGAGCCCAGTACTGACAGTGGCCATTTACAGGACATAAAACGTGCAGCCCTAAGGCAAAGGCCCTTTGCACCTGCTCAAGTCCCAGGTGTAAAAACACCTCTGACAGGGACCAAACCAGTGCAGAAACTCCAGAGTGCAGGGACCAAACCAGTGCAATGACACAAGGCTGTACTCAGTGGGGAATGAGATGAAGCTGTTATGGAAACAATGGTAACACTGCACTGATGCTAAGTGCAGCCAATTGTAAAATAAACGACTCTAAATGGAGTTAAAGGCTCGTGGTTTTGTGTTTGAAAGGAGCTGTGTGGGTGTAATAGTGTGGGGTAGTTTGTGAAATAAAAGTAAAAATTGATCCACAGTGCAGAGTGCAGCATCTTCACCTCGTGTCAGCTCTTAAACAAGAGCCTTGCCGGGCTCAGGGACTTGCTTCAGAGTCTAATGCATAGAAATAGGGGGTGGAGGTGATTAAAAAAATTACTAATGCATTCATATTATTAAATATTTAAAAATTAAATATTTTTAAAATACAACCAGCACAACTACCTAGTGATTATCAGTGCTTTTTGTATCCGTTGTAGCAGGATGCTGAGCCTGGAATGGGGTAAAACAACTCCAACAAGGCCCTGTTTGCAAAGCTGTCAGTGCTGGATGAAGGGGGGGTCACACTGCTTTTGGGGTGAATAGTGCTGAAACCAGCCTGACTCATCAGTCCCGAAGTTAAATATCCCGAGGCGGAGGGAGGATGTGTCAGAGCTGCTGAGGTGCCCGAGAAAGGCACCACAAAGTGCCACTGCTGATCCAAAGTGATGCAAAGCTGCTGAGCTGACAACCTGGACACGTCTGACACTGCAGCCTGCATCCTGCACCAGCCCAGCCCCACTTCTGGATGGCAGGGACCCCCAAGGCACCCTCTGGAATGTGTGTGGAGATCCCTCCCTGGAGCTGGGGTGCTCCTCGAGGTCACCCCTTGAGGCTGAGCTAGACATTTGCCCACATTCCTTGGTCTGGGTGAGTAACATCAACCTCTACTTAATGATTTGGTTTGCTCTAGTATTGCTGAAAAAGAGTGCACTTTACTGCAGTAGTGCTTTGAGTAGTAAGGAATTCTGATTAAGATCTCTTTGTCTAATCATTAGCCTAATAAATTATTTGTTTTTATGTAAATACATGTGGTTTGCTACCCTTAATCCTGCAGGAAAGGGCTGTGTTAGAGTCAGTAACACCTGCAGAATCTGTTAGACACAAAGGGCTGAGGTTGGACCCAGCCACACCCCGTCTCCTCTCTGAGGAGTTTAGGAAGCGGAGGGGTCATTTCTGCTCCTCGTGATTGAACGGGGGGGGGCTTCCCTAAAACTGGGGACTTTGCCTGGGGCTCCCAATCTGCTCAGTAACACAGAGTGGTCATATATATATATATATACACATACAGATATATTTATGTAATATATGTAGGTACAGCTAAAGAGAGTCATTAATGCACCCAGGGTCACAGCAGGGGAGCAGTCACCCCCTGCCTGTGCCTGTGCCACTGGTGATCCCACTGGGATGGCACCAGTGAGGACACAAATCCCAGCCAGAAGGTTCCATGTGGCACTTTGATACAGAGAAATATTCCCAGGCTTTTCCTGCCACCTCGATTCACTGATGTTTTCAGGCTGTGGTCAGATGAGAAAGACGTTCAGGATGGATAAATCCTGTGAGGCTGCCCTGGGTTAACCTGGAGCGAACCAGGGGGGAACAGCGATGTTGAGGCTGTGCACAATCAAAGGGAATTTGGCCCTGACTGCAGCCAGAGGGGAAAACATCAGTGGCCAACCTTCAGCAAGCAGTGCAGCTCATGAACCAGAACTCACTTCATGTGGGTGTTGTGGCTCGCACGCAACCCCTATAAAAATAAAACAAGCAGGAAAATGAAAGGCTCGAGACTTCTGTGTGGGCTCTGATGCAATACGAGCTGGGAGAAGAAATTAAAAAACCCTAATTCCCCACCAGTCCCTCTCAGCAGCACCATTCCCTCTTAGCACCTCAGTCCCTGCTTCACCAAAATAAAATGAAAACCAAATGAACAGACCATTTCTTTCCCATTCAGAAAAAAAATGAGAGTCTTGGAGCAAGAAACACTTGTTTGATGGCAACATACTTATTTAGCCCAATGCTGGCTCTGCCCCTGTGTTTGTGGGAAAAGGAAAATGCTGCAGCACCTCTGCCTTTGTTATTAGCTGGGCTGGTGATCAGTTTCTTGCTAACAAAGCCTTTACCTGGGTGGAATTTCATCTGTTGCCTGCTGCAGCTCATTCTTAGGTGCAGGAACATTCCCCAGCCGTGCCCCTGCAGAGTCAGGCAGGCTGTGACAGCCAGCTCTTCATTTCTGTGTGCCGTGGCCTTGCTGCAGCTGTCACAGCTTCTTTTGATGCTGATTAACCTCATCAGTATAATTGATCAAGTTGTCTGGAGAAAATGGGAGGCTAAATACCTTCCCCAGGATCCGGCAGAGCAGCCGAGCCGTGGTTGCTATGCTGAAGGTGGTGCAGGTGCTGTGCTGCAATGGGAATGAGTTTCCTCTCACCTTTTGCCTAAACTTCTCCCTTTTCCTGCCCCGGCTCACCCAGCCCGTGCCTGGCAGATTGACTCTGATTAATTGCTCACTTAATTACCTTCTGGTGTGCTGTTGAACGAAATGTCCTTCAAAGGCATCAGAGGTCTCAGCAGTTGACAGCAGCTTTGGAGATATCAAAGACAGACAGGAGGTTGCACTGTGGGACTCCAGCTTGGCTTCTGGGGTTGTTAGAGATCTTTAAAAGCACCTTTCAAGCACTTCTCCCCCTGCAGTCAGCTGCCAGCTCCCCCAGGATTTTCTCCAGACCTGCTCCTGGTGCACAAGCCCCTCTGTGCTGGGTTTTTGGATGTCTGGCCATGTCATGAAATAAATGTTAAGTCACAAGGGGGAAGGGGGAGGGAACAACTGAAAAAATATATTTATTGGAGTAAATAAAAAAAAGTTAACCAAAATCTTTTATTGATACATTCTTGGATAATACCACAGGATCGAGAGAATGGAAAGGGAGGGAGGAGGTTGCGGCAAAGATTGGTTTCACTAAATTGGCACATAAGCAGCAAGATTAACGAAATTACTTATTACAAACAGTATAAAACATACATGCTTCTGTAAGTCCTTATCACACTGGTCAATCATGGTGGGGCATCAACAAAGAAAAACCTCAAGACATGTAAAAGCCATATTCTTTCCTCCAAATATCATAAGAACCATTGAAATTATTGCAAAATAGTCATATACCTTAAAGAAAAGAACAAAATAGAACACAAATACAAATATCAAACATAAATTATTAACATGTACCATAAAATACATTACTGGCATGCATTCCAAAGATCAAGACCTCTACTAAAACTCAGCAAAAATCCTTCCTGCTTCCTCTGCAGCCCATCGGAGGTGTGAAGAGGGTGGGGGGGAGACAAACTTCGCCAGCACAGTTTTTGGTCTTTAAATTCTTTTTTTTTTGTTTGTTTGTTTGTTTAGTTAAAAAAAATAAGGTATATGGATTGCAGTGATACAAGAGTAATAATACAAGTCATGTACACAGGTCTCCGATCCTCCGCTGTCGGTCGGTTCGAGAAGCGCCGAGAGCACGGGGCCTCAATGAAACCGTGCATCCAAAAAACAAACAGCGACCTCGGAACAACATGGATGGCAATATGCAAAAATCCTCACAAACTGTACAGAGTTCAAAAACTCGCAGTCTGGAAGTACATATAAAGACGGAATTAGCCCCTTAGAGTCCAGAGCAGCCGAGCAGCGCAGCCGGCCCGGGGAGGCGCTACTGAGACGCGGCCATGGCGGCCCCAAGGCCAGAGCGGCTCCCAGGCCGCGGCCAGGCCGGTGCCGGCCCAGCCGGGAGCGATGGGGGAGATGCCGGGAGCAGCCCGGAGCACGGGGCTCCTCTCGCCTCCCGCGGCCCCGCCGTGCCCGCCTCCCCGGGACCCCGCGTGGGGAGTGAGGCGGGCGGGCTCCGGGCCCGGCCCGCGCCCCGTGGTGGCTGGGCCTAGATCACCAGGTTGTTGTAGCTCACGTACTTCTTCTTGGCGGCAGGGCCTGCAAGAGAGGCGGACAGAGGTCAGAGCCTGCGGGCCGAGCCCCTCAGGGGCTGCTCCGGAGGCACCGGGAATGGGGACAGAGGGAATGGGGACGCACTGGGAATGGCGATGTGCTGGGAATGGAGGTGTGCTGGGAATGGGGACACTGGGGATGGAGACACACTGGGAATGGGGGACACGCCAGGAGTGGGGATGCACCGGGAATGGGGACACGCTGGGAACAGGGACACAGGGAATGGGGACACACTGGGAACGGGGACACACCAGGAATGGGAACACACCCAGAACAGGGACACAAGGAATGGGGACATGCTGGGAACAGGGACACAGGGGGAATGGGGACATGCTGGGAAGGGGGACACACCAGGAATGGGGACACACTGGGACCGGGGACACACCAGGAATGGGAACACACCCAGAACAGGGACACAGGGAATGGGGACACACTGGGAACAGGGACACACGGGGAATGGGGACACACTGGGAACAGGGACACAAGGAATGGGGCACACTGGGAACAGGGACACACGGGGAATGGGGACACGCCGGCAGTGGGGACGCGCCGGCGGCTCCCGGCCCCGAGCTCCCGCCCGCAGGACTCCGGGCAGACGGCTCCCAGGCCAGCCCAAGCTCCAGCTCCAGCTCTGACTATAAACAAAATTAGCACGGATTGATTTTGCCAGGCTCCCGCAGTCTGGGTGACTGCACTGCTGAGGCACCACAACCAGATCCTATTAAGATTTCTTTTTTATAAAAAACAGTGACCTTTCCTCCAACTTCTTAAATCTCCTGGGCTAAACTTGGCTTTTCTCATGGATAAAGTGAGTCTTATTCAAGTTTTATGACTTCTGAGAATTTTTCAATATGGGGATGAAGGTACCAACTTTCCTAATTATGACATTCAAATCCAATCTGTTTGCAAACAGAAGGAAATCAAACCAGTCAGAACTTTATGAGCGCTGCTGCATGCGCCCGTCAGGAAAAACTGCAAGTATTTGCAGCTGAACACAAAGCAAAATGTTCTGCAGTACTTTGGCAACACTGGCAGATCCAGGACACAGAATCATGGAATGTCCTGAGCTGGAAGGGACCCACAGGGATCATCCAGCCCAGCTCCTGTCCCTGCCCAGACCCCCCAACAGCCCCACCCTGGGCATCCCTGGTGTCCAAATGCTCCTGGAGCTCTGGCAGCCTTGGGGCCGGGCCCATTCCCTGGGGAGCCTGGGCAGTGCCCAGCACCCTCTGGGGGAAGGACCTTTCCTTAAATCCAACCTAAATTCCACAAAGGCCAAAAAAAGAGTCTGGATTTACAGTTTGCTAAAGCACTGAAGTCTAAATCCCACAGTCTTTGAGAGAATTTGGCCTAACTTAAGCAGTTTGCTGAATATTTCCAGCCTGCTAAGCTGGGGCAGACTCCACCCACACTTTGGATGATGTTTTTAATTTAAAACTTTCTCAGGGAGATTTAAGGGACGCTGTGGAGGGAGAGGCGAGACCAACAAATGGATTTGTTCTGCAAATCTGCTTTTCAAGCTTCATTGGGTTTGGGCATCCCAGGGCCCCTCTCAGTCCCTCTGCAAAACCAGACCCAGACAGGACATGGAGCTCTACCCACACCTGGAGCATCCCTCCCAGAGCTCTGTGTGTCTCCCAAGCATCCCGTGGATCTCTGCCAGCCCTCTGAGCATCCTCTCACCTCAGAGCCTACCCACAGCTCCCTCTGCTCCTCATCCAGGCTGTGGTGTCCCCCTGGGAGTGTCCCCCTGCCAGCAGTGTCACCAGTGAGAGATCCCTGCTGGTTGTTCAGAAACACTTGCTCTGCCCTCCCTCAGCAATTCAGACTATTCAGAGCACAGACACAGAGTGCAGCCCAGTATCAATATTTCCCATGGTGTTCACTGTGTCAGTGACAAAGACAAAGGAAGGATTTTAGTCCCAGATATTTCCATAATGGACATGCAAGAGCCCCGTGCGTAACTGCAGCCCTTTGCAATATTATCCCAAAAGCCTCATTCAGCTGTTTCCTCATGCCCCAGACAGGAGTCTGTGCTGTCTGCTCCGTCATGGACTGGTCCCACAAAGTGCGGATCATCTTCAGTTCCCATTAACTTCTCTTGGACACGAAGGTGTCCAGCATCTGCCAGGATAAAACTCATTATCCTTCAAGGCTACACTACAAATATCCAATAAACTGGGGACCGCTATTAACTGCTGAAGAAGGGTAAAATGAGCTTGGGGGAAAAAAAAAGTCATCATGGAACAGGTTGCAAAGTAATTCCATGCATTATTTTGTGATGTACTTCGGCTTTACCCATTACGTGCTCCAATTTCAAAGAGCATCAGCGTTCCTGTGACAGAGATTTAGATGCTCCCACAGTGGATTCAGATCATGTCACCCCTCCCGTGCCTCCCAGGTACTACTGGAGCTCTCAGCAAAACCAGTCATTTTGCTGACGAGTTTTCTCACCAGTTCAGCCCCAGTACTCCTTTCTCATTTCCGACAGGACACTGGTGCCGTATGGATTGAGCCAAGGAATGCTGTGGAGAAGGTGTACCTGGATGGGCTCTGAGACAATGACACAATCCTTGGCAAGGCTCTGCCTCACCAGGATAATGTAGTCGAAAAAAACATCATCCATAATTCAGAAAAAATGATCAATAAAAGCCCTGTGGTTATTTTTGGAGAGGAAAGACAACCTTCCTTGTTTAAAGGCTGTTAGGCCAGGGGGGATCACGTCCCCTGATGGCTGTCGGTGCATTTCCCCACTCTGCTCCTGCACTAACTCCAGCAATCTGCAGCTCAGCCTCCGTGCAACTTCCAGACACATTCCAGTCTTGGAAAGTTCAGGAGAGACACAATCTACCTCGATAATGTATCTCTCCTGAGTCACAGCTCATCATTATCATTGGCAATTAGCACCAGGTATGGATTTGATTTTCCTCAAAGAAATTAATTTACATGAAAATGGGGGACGCTAATGAAACATCAGCTTTACAAGGCTTTGCCATGGTTTAATCCACGAGACACGAGCATTCCCTGCTCTTTACATGGGAAGCAGATACAGATCTCACACGCTCTGCTGCTGTTCTGTTAAAGGGTGACGGCTCCCCGACAGTGAGCACAGATTGGCCTCTTGCAAACAACATATACATGTTAATTAATGTACATATAATCATGTCAGCCTCGGCTGGCTACTGATTTAGATGTGCTGGTAGCGAGCCAAGAGCAGCATCTGCAGCTCGGGCCATTCCCTGTGGCCAGGGAGCCGCTGCACCCGCGCCCCTTCCTCGGCTCCGGGTGAAGGACCGCGAGGAACTCGGCTCTCCCTTGGTTGGGTACCAAATGCGGTGTGGGAAGGAAACATCCCGGCTCCTGCCTGCCTGTTTGCAAATAAAGGTGCTCCGGAGGCATTTGTAACTTGTTCGGGAAAAAAGGGGACCTTAAAAAGAGGTTTCCTACCGCAGTTAGAGACAAGCGCCCTTTTCTGCTAATTTCCCGCTAATTAGTGGTGAAGAGTTACAATGCCAACAGGAGAAGAGAACGAGGGATAGCTGAGGGATAGGATACCTGAGGGACACGGTCTGTACACACAGCCTGGACCTCTGCACAGTCTCCAGTCCAGTCCAGGCACAATAATTCGTTCCTTTCCAGCAGTGGGGGATGGTGAGAACCTACACCCATCCCCTTCCAGAAGTGAGTAACAGGATGGGAAACAGCTGCACCTCTGTGCCAACAGCACATTAAAAACAAATACGCAGAAGCAAAAATCCTCTTTGGATTTATAAGTTTCATCACTTGACTGGTTTTCATTATCTTGAGCACAGGTCACAAAGAAAGGAGCTCCCACAGCATCCCAGAGCAAGGCAGAGCTGTCAATAGTGACTCAGAGCAAGATGTAATCACTTGCACTTCAATTTTATGCACATTTGTAACCTCTTCCATGCTTAAAGAGAAAAGATTTACAGTGCAAGAAATGAATTTTATTGCAGCCCCCAGGCATCTCAAGCTATCAAATGTATGAAACATCATCTCAGCATTCCCAGCTCCGAGCAGGGACGGACATGGGGATGGCTCCGAGCCTGGAACCCCTGCTCTGATTCCCTTTGCAGTCACTGTGGCAGATAATTCTTAGCTCCTCTCTTTCATTTCCTTAATTCTGGCTTAGCAACCCATATCATTTATGCCAGGCAGAGCAGAGGCTGATTATTAAATCCTACTTCTAGTCCATCTAAAATCAAAATGGAGCTTTGTGGCTTCTCTTCCATTTCTGCCAGAAAGACAGAGCTATCCCCATGCTCTGCTGCCTTTAAATTGGGGAATTTAGATGAGAGCGGGATGAAAGCAACAGGCCTAAATGATTCTAAATGCTTGCCCAAACCCCAACAAATGGAATGAAGCTTGCAGAAAATAATTTTAAATTTGGTATCTAAATGTAAATGGATTGTTCTTTCACATTTTGACATGTCTCTGTTGTGCTACCACAGTGCTCTGGCACCTTATCAGGCCTCTCAGTGCCTGCATTGCACAAAGCCATTTCACTGCCCACGCTGGTGGGTGCCTCCAGCCTGGACCCCGTGGGTCTGGTGCAGATGAGCAATGGAACATCCTGTTTTAATAACAGAATGTCAATACATTAAATAACAAATGTAACATCAGGAAAAGTGTGTTCCTCCCTAATTGCTTTGCAGCCTTCTCTCCTCATAAATTCTATCATCTTCAGCTGCCACTCTTGGTGCAGCAGCACAGCCAGCACCCGGGCACTGGGGACAGCCGGCAATAGTGGTGGCATTCCAGGTGTGATCCCAGATCCCAGAGAGCACCAGGGCAGGGCAAGGTGCTAAAAACATCCCTGCTGTTTCCTGATTTCACATTTCCTAGGACACAACCAGTCAGGTGGTGATGAGCTGGACAGGCTGCGGATGTGCTAGCCACAGGACACGCTCAGGTGACACCATCACAGAATCACTGAACTTGGAAAAGTCCTCCAACATCATCAAGTCCAACCTTTCCTCCAGCATTGCCCCATGTGCCCAAGTGCCACATCCACCGGGCTTTTAAATCCCTCCAGGGATGGGGACTCCATCCCTGCCCGCGGCAGCTGTGCCAGGGCTAGACAGCCCTTTCCATGGAGGAATTTTCTCTAAGATCCAACCTAAAGCTTTCCTCATGCAACTCGAGGCTGTTCCCTCTTGTGACAAACTGTCTCTGACCATCCCTACATCCCTTCTGATGGCCATGGCCCTTCAGGTTCTCCAGCAGAAGAACTGGATGGATTGTCCTTAGGAATCACTGATAATCCTAGAGCAGGCTGACACCTCAGGTGTCACATGTGGGCACGTTCTGACCTGGCGTAGCCACATAATGCACATAATAAATACACACAACACAGTGCTTGCTGTTGGAGATCCACTGAGTTGCCACAAAAATGTCAAAGGCTGCAAAAGATGAAACCAAAGCAGCCTCCCCCACATGTGCCCAGACACTGATTTGAGGGGACAAGGCCAAGTTTTCTGTCAACTCAGCTCAGCTGATGTGAGCAGGGTGCCGGGAGCAGATGTCCAGCCAGGCTGTCCAGTCCCATCCCAACACCACTCTGGTGTCTCTGCTCCCCATCTGCAGACCACTGGTAACATCTGGGAGCTCCTGCTCCAGAGGGGACCAGGAGGTGACACCAGCACCCAGAGCTCACCAGTGAGTGATGAATGTCAGGAGAACACAGAGCAGAGAGACAGAGCATCCTGTTCTGTACACCCTGGATAGCCTGGACACACCTGGCTCACCTTGGGGAGTTCAGAATGCAATTAATAATGAAACTGTTCCTTCAGCTCATTAGAATAATGACGTTTATGCATATGCATGCAAATACTGTGCTCAGAGCAGGGCTGGGCAGATGCTACAGGCATATTTCCATCCTAAGAGCCCTCTCCTCTGTCACTTCACACAGCTTCCACCCCTATCCAGGGCTCCATTTTACCTTTAGGGCTCCCTTATTATGATCCCTTTTAGACACGGCTGTTTCCCTGCCTGTCACACAGCCCCTGAGCACACCCAGCCTGCAGAGCACAGCGAGTGGCAGCACCCTCGAGGTGAGCCCTGAGCTCAGGGGACTGCCAGAACCCCGCACAGAGCAGCGCCAGGGGCAAGGAACAATTACAAATATTCAATGTCCCGGGTGCCTTTAATGAGCATTGCTTTGAAGTTCCCAGAAGGATTTAATGGGAAGGAGGAGTCCGACCTCGCTGGTTTCCCAGCGCACGTGGGGGTTTGAAGTAGGTTTTTCTTTCAAAAGTCTGTTTTAGCTCTGGAAGCTTTCAAGCAGCAGCAGCTATGGGGGTGTGTGTTTTTAACTCCTCAGGTTTGGTTACAATGCTCTTTCTGTGAGAACTGGGAATGTATTCGAGAGGAAGAGTAATAAAAGCAGTTCTTGGATAAGATAATGGCATAATAATAGCATCAGTTCAGGTCAAAGTGGCAATGATCTGACCCTCTTAGAGCTTCAGACAGCATGGGAGGGTTTGAGTACATAGAATAAGTGTTTGCTTTGGTGTCCTGCAAATGTCTTGGACTGAGCCCAACCTGCTGGTGAACTTCTCTTTCTACAGAAGGAACCCCGAGCTCAGACAACACAGGGACAGCAATTCTATCAGACACACGCCTGCACTGCAGCACAGAGCCAGACAACTCTGACTTTGTTTCCAGCAGAATAATTCCTGTTCATTCTGGTGAAGCAGCCTTTCCCCCCGTGAACCCCAGAAAGGATGGGAATCATCATCCCCATCACCCCAGAAGCCACAGAATGGTGTCAGGGTTATTCTGTGCAGTCCCTGTGCACAGGACACCTCTTTGGAAAGAGGGAAGAAGGAGGAATGGACTGTTGGAAAGCTGGGCATGTTTTCCTCTTGTGTACAGATAAATAATGGACTTGGGCTCACACACAGAGCTCTGGCAGCGGGGGACAGACAGAGCTGCTGTGCTGGAAAGCTTTTCCTCATGGCACAGGGTAACCATTACAGTTCCCTAACACTGCTCCACAGACAGCAAATTTAAGCTGTCTACAAAAAGAAGTAAGAAAAAATCCTATGGAACACAGCATAAAAACATGCACTTTGTATTTTCGGGAGAGTGCAGTGGTGAACTGCTAGTTAACTCCAGCTCTGCAGCCTGCAGAGGGATTGCAACCCACTGAAATCCCACTGAACTCCTGCTCAAGACAAGGGCAAAGCACCTGGGGACTCCAGCTCTGCCAGCCCCGAAATTTACAGTAAAGCATAAAACAGAAAGTTAATGACTTCTTACAATGCTCCTATAACAATTTCTCTCGTGGATTCAGGGAGCATTTTGGGTTTGTTGAGGTTTTCCAGCACTGGACTGTAAGCTCAGACCCTGGGGGCAGCTGCCCCTCCCGGGCAAAACACATCCCTGAGGAATGTGAGCAAACCCCAATGGCCTCTGGCAGGAGACATCCCAGTGGCAAGGGCAAAATCCAGTCCTGGAGGAAATGTGCTCCTCTAAAAAACAGACGTGTACCTGCATTAACTCCCACGAGCTGTAACCAGGGATGGGGATATGCTGGGATATCCCTACAAGCTGGGCTGTGAGGGTGCTCCCGTCTCTCCCTGGTGAGAGGTGGCACTGGGCACGTGTGCTCCATTTACAGGGATAGCTCTGTGCACACAAACACCGCACATCATTCATCTCCTGCCTCCGAGCTCCTCATGCCAATACCTCTGTCAGCCTCAATAAACTCCTCCTGATAAGCTGGAGATGATCCAAAGTGCCTGCAGTGACAGATTCTGCTCCCAGCTCCCCAGGGCTGGGCTGAGGGATCAGCTCCAGCAGCCACCTCTCGGCTTTGAGGAGTTAATAGAGTGGGACCTCTGGAGATCAATCCAGAGATGAACCTCCCCATGTGAACCACCAAAATAAATGGGACTTTGAGTCACAGAACAGAGCCAGGCTGTTCATGGCCTGAAAAATCATCAGGGTTTTGCCAGAAAGAGAACTGTGGGATTGAGATTTTGAGTCAGGAAATAAGACTGTAATAGAGAAGGATTAGATGTACCCTTCCAAGTAAAAGTCAAAATCAGCAAAGTACAGCACTGCTGGAGAACATCAATCTCAAGCACATTTGGCTGCATCCTTTCCCTATCTCCATCTCCTCCTTGTCTGCTTTGCAGATAAAAACTTCTGTGTCAGGTGAAGCTTGAGAACATCTGCTCCCCCAGGATCAGAGGATGCACAGCAGGAGGGCTTATCAACACCTGCAGCAGTGAAGGATTGCAGAGGGGCACAGGCAGAGCTCTGACAGTGGGACGTGGTCAGGGAGTGGGACAGAAGCCCTGCTGTGAGTGGGGGACGATGTGAGGATGGAGCCAATTCCCAGGGGACAAGGGAGTCACTGTACAACCCTCACACCAATCCAGCCCCAGAGGGTCGCCTGCAGCAGCCTCACGTGGAGCTGGAGACGTGCACAGGACCTTAGGAAACGTGCTTCCAAATGTTTCTGAGATTATGGCAGGGAAGAAACAAACCCAACTCATATTCATTAATTGGAGCTGGTGGTACAGAAAACCTGCTAATTCCAACTCCATTTCTACTGCTTCTGTGTGAACGCCGTGGACTGGAAAGATAACAAATGGAAGCAAATTATTTTCACCTGCTTAAAACAAAGTAATTAACAGCACTTTGGTTATCTTACCTGGAAAGCCAGGCTCTGCAGAGAGCTGTTAGAGCCAAGTGTGAAAACAGTTTGCATGAAACATAATTAAAATTATGACCTGAGTGATGGCTTAAACATCCCCAAGGAGTCCTGCAGTCAGAGCTGCTGGAAAACAATTCACCTCTGCCTCCTGACCGTGTTGCTGAACCTGTTCCAGAATGTCCTCAGTGCCTTGTCCCCAACCCTTGGGCTCCCGTGGCTGCCGTGCCCTCACAGCCCTGCTGTGACCTGTTCCAGCACATCTCTCCAGCCTTCATTTCTCCTGCCTTCCTGGGAGGTGTTGCAGGCCTTACAGGGAGGAATTTCTGGCCAATATCCCACCTAACCCTGCCCTCTGGCAGTGGGAAGCCATTCCCTTGCCTGTCCCTCCAGCTCCTGGAAATATTCTCTCTCCACCTTTCCTGTCAGCCCCTCCAGGCACCAGGAGGCCACAGTTATGTCACCCTGAAGCTTCTCTTCAACACTCCCAGTTCTCCAGTGCATAACTTTCCATGGTTTATACAGCAATCACACAAGCAATATTTTCTTACTCACACCCAGGAACTCCTCTCCCTTCCTGCCAGCTGGCCTGCTCCAACTCCTTGGCAAAGGCTTGCAAGTAACAAACACCTTAACAGGAAAATCAAGAATGTTCATGAGGTGCAAAGAGACTCAATTCACTGGAAAATGTATTCCTGGTGTACAACTCTGTTACACAGTGTCTGACAAAATTACACTCTGAGCTGCTCTGTTAAACAGCCCAATTTTGCTGCAATCAACATTTAATTTTTTAGCAGAAAGTCTTGATTTCAAATACCCTGGAAATGTTTAACAGCTGATATTAATAAAACCCCAGATTTAATGCAGGGCTCTTTATCCCAGGGACATGATAAGCATCGTGACAAGTGGTGTAACTATGGCAACTCTATCTTTTCTATTTCTTTTTTCCCTGAGCAGCAAGAACAGGCACCTCAGGATGCAGAACCAGACTGCTCCCAGGTGAGAGCCAGAGCTCTGGGTTACTGAGGGGAAACTCAGCCAAACCTCAGATCCCAGCACTGGGCTGCCTTTCTTGCCTCTTACGTGTCTCCATGGGTTGTTTCATGGGCATTTACATGTATGTGACCTTACTGCCTTCCTTGCTTTTGCCATTGTTCTCTATGGCTAAAAAACAACCCCCTGCCTTTGCTCCCTGCTGTCACACAGAGCCCAAACCAAACAACCTCAGCCCAAAGTCGAAACACCTCTTTCCAAGACCAAAAGGATGCTCTCCTCTAATGAATCCCATGCCTCACTGGGAGATCCCACATTTCCCCCTGTGATGTTTTCCAGAGGCCCTGGGGGTGACAGCAGTGCCTGTCAGAGAGGAACACCCAGAAAGCCCAATTTCTGAGAGGCCATTGCTTTGATTTGCTGCTGCTTCCTGGGCCTCAAAAGCCAAACAAATCCAGGCCCTGCACAAATGTATTCTCTGTTTGCTCTCTGTGACAACACAGACCAACATCTCCCTCATTTCCAATGTGATTTCCTGCCAGTGGCAGAGCAGAGCTGTGCTCCCACCCTCCCCAGCCCGTCAGCTCCTCATTTCCCAGAGCTGCTGGGATTCTCTATGGTTTGTTTCCCACAAGGTGACAAAATACATCAAGGTTTGGACAGCATCACCAAAGACACACAGTGAGGCAGGAACAGAGATTTTTTTTTTGCTGTTCTTACACAATCTGAGCAGATTTCTCCATGCTTGCAATCATGTCCACCAAAAACTGCCTGGATTTGTCTCTTTGAGAAATTAATTTTGCTGCAATATTGCTGGGGTTGTGTTCTCCTGGCCTTTTTACTCCATCATTATTATAATTTCCATTTTGAACTCGCTTGCCAAATTTCCAATGGATTTGTGAACAAAAACAGCCCTTCCAGCCCCCGGTTCTGCTGCTGCTGGGAACTCTTTGCAGCTGTGAGCTGCTCCCTGAAGCCTGGATTCCAGCGATTTCAGGGACTTCAGGGGAATGAAGGGGAGGATGTGAAGTTTGATTTCCTGATCCTAGAGCTCCTTCCCTGAGTCACGTCCCCAGCAGGGAGGAGGATGTGAGTGAGTGCTGTGAGAGCCCCCAGGCAGGAGCTGGGAGCAGCATGGGCTGAGCCCTGACATTTGCCCTGCCTGGGAGAAAGGGAGCCTTTGCAAATCTGTGGGAGATAAGAGGGCCCAAAGCTGTGTCTGCTCCCTGATATTACAATTTATAAATTTGACAGAACCACCCGGAGAGGATGGAAGGAGTGATAAATTAGTCAAAGGGAGAACTCAGAGCTGCTGAGAGGGACTGGTCCATGAGGTGTATCTGCTGTATCTGCTCACTCCTCGTCCAAATTTCCCAGGTAAAGAGATCACAGCAGAAGACAGAAAAAAAATGTAATGAACAATCAATACTTACACGCTAATTAACCCCTATTTGTGCTCACAGACATCCATCTACTCCCCAGCTATTAATAGCCAAGGCACTTCTAGCCCTGAGTGTGTTTTTATTCACACATCACACTCGAAGGTGATGGTTTAAGTGCCCTCAGAATTTCAGTTTTTAAAAAAGGAAAGAATCTGACACTTCCCTGCATATTTGTAAGTCTTGTATTGTGTAAGTCATGAAAGGTGTGAGACAGTCTGCAAATAATTAATATGGGAGCGGGCAATTACATGAATGTACCATCAAAAGTAATTATTTTTAGATGTAAAAAAGAAAGTAACACCGTCCCAAGTGTTCAGACAGGAGGGAAGGTTCTCTCTGAGGGCTGCAGCTCCTCTGCTCTGGAGGCAGGCTGGGAGAGCTGGGGCTGCTCACCTGGAGAGGAGAAGGCTCCAGGGAGAGCTCCGAGCCCCTTGCAGGGCCTAAAGGGGCTCCAGGAGAGCTGGAGAGGGACTGGGGACAAGGGATGGAGGGACAGGACCCAGGGAATGGCTTCCCACTGCCAGAGGGCAGGGATGGATGGGATCTTGGGGAGGAATTCCTGACTGGGAGGGTGGACAGGCCCTGGCACAGGGTGCCCAGAGCAGCTGCGGCTGCCCCTGGATCCCTGGCAGTGCCCAGGGCCAGGATGCACCTCTGTGCAATACCTTTAAAATAAGCACATCACCATTAGGAGGAATTTGTGATGTTTAGCTTTCCAGTCAGCCATTCCAGAGTCAAAACAGATGCAGTGAAGAGCTGTCAAAGTCTTTCAGATATCAATTTTGAGTGCAAATTCTCATTTCTTAGCAGCCTCCCCTGAACAAAAAATCCCTCAAGTGAGGTTAAACACGGAGTATTTTCTCAGGACGAAACTGGACAGATTTAAAACAAAAATGACACTTCAATCTAGCAAATATAATTATTCCATAGCACACACTGGGGGCGTGATGAGCTCCAGAGCACCTCCCAGCTCAGACCCAGAGCCTCCCAAGAGCTGCCTGTCCCCAGGGCCACCGGCTGCTCATGGCCCCGGCCACCCTGGGCTCCCAGGGCTGTGAGCAGGAGGAGAGCAGGCACAGAACACCCCTGGCACTGGGAGGTACCTGAACTACTTCCCTCCTCCAACACCAGCCCCAGATCAGTGTGGAACCTTGTCATGACTCCTACCACAACAGCTTCATCACAGAGTAATTAAGTAATTGCATTTACATGCCAGGGGAGCTGTGCCCGGGGCAGGCAGTGACTCCACACGTGGTGCTGCCCATGCTGGGGACTGAGGCAGCCCCTGGCGATGCCCAGGAGCTCCCCTGCACGCAGATGGAGCCAGGAGTGCCTCACCAGGCCACCCAGCCCCTCTGGGTGCCCACCCTGTGCCCACCAGGGAGGGAGCTCCTGCCTGGGCTGGCTCCCAGCGCCTCTGGAATCAGCGCTCCCGTGGTGCCCACGTCCAGCCAGGTTCCCAAACCCTGCCCCAGCCACTGGCCTGGCCACATCCACCCAGGAAGCACTGGAGATGCACTTCTTGCCCAAAGCAGCACCCCGGGCCAGCTCTGGGACACCCAACACGGATTCCAGAGGAACGCAGAGGCCAAGGCCAGGACAGGGAGCTGCTCCTCCTCGTGCCCCCAGCCCTGGCAGCCACAGCCCAGTGCAGTGGGGAGGTGCAGAGTGCTGCAGAGCTTCCTGCAGTGCCAGCTGCCACCCCGCAGCCCTGCAGAAGCCTCAGATGTTCCTCTGCCTTGCTCTCTGACGGACAATTCCTTCCCTGCCACAGCTGCTGCAAAGAGATTTTCAAGCCTTGTGTTTTCATCAGGCTCAGGAGCAGAGAAGTCCCATTTGTCACTCGCAGGAAACAATTTGAAGCACCACAAACACATTTCTCTGTGCATCACAAGCAGAAATTGATACAGCCACGTCAGGGCTCAGCTCTGTGTTCATTCCTACGACAAACACCTTACCAGCAAAACAAGTGTCAATTTACAACCAGACTGATGCTTTCCTGCTACCTCTGCTTTGTTTTTAATACACTGCATTGTTTCGTGCTGCTTTTTGTTTTGTATTCCTGGGAGAACAAATCAAAACAGCAACCAGGGCTCCAGCAGCCAGGCCAGCTGGAGCAGAGATGGAAAACAGCCCAGAGCAGAGGAGCACTGGCAGGACCAGGAAAAGCCCATCCCTGGCTGGGGCATTTTCACAGCTTTTCTGGACCAAATTTTAAAATCTGCTTAAAGAATCTGAGTGGCCAATTGCTTTTTATAGGACTTGGATGACAGAGTTATTTGTGTGCCTTTGCAGACAGCAATTCCTTGTTTATTTCCATTATTACACACACACAAAAAAAATTCCAGAATCTGTGTGAGCTCCTAATTATTTTAAATTTTTGTGTCATTTAAAAAAAAATTAGTTTTATTAAAAAACCGATTTCTCCTGAGATTTTAGGTGTCTTCCATCTCTCTCTTTGTCATTTCCATCCTTTAGAAATTTCATTTTCACACAGCTGCCCTTTCATCTCTCCTCTTTCATTTGCAGGAATACTTTGAGTGGCCCCTTCTCCTCTCCTGCTTTGTTGCATTTCCCCGCAGCCCAGCCCTTCCCGACTCCAGCCCTCGGATGCTCCGGGTCACCCCGGGGTTCACGGGGAGCCTCCCGCCTCCAATCGGCCTTTCTGCATGAGCTGGGAGTTGGCATAATGGCCCTGATTCAAATACAATAAAAACCAATTTGAACACTCAGCGAGGACTGAATTGATGCTGGAGCTGGGGCAATTTACACCAGCCAGAGATATTGGTAATTTTTTTTCCTGTGACTCAGAGACTCAATTCAAGCAACATTCCTACCTTTGCTGCTAGAAGTTCTCGCCTATTAGGGACCAGTTAAACATTCTGAAGGCTGAATACAGTGATTTTTCCAGCCCTCAGTGCACAGCACCACAGGAACCAGGTCAGGTACAACCTTTTGTACCTGGGCAAAGCCCCCTGAGCACCCACGGAATTGTGAGAAATACTTATTAATGGCTGGTAATCATTCCTTCCCGGTATCAAAGGCTTTCTCATTCCTCTCACTGCCCTGGGAAAGCAGGAATTCCTGGTCGATGCGGTCACAAATACCAAAGGAGCTCACACATCACCAGATCACCACGAGGCAGCCACGACACCCATGAGAAGCCAGCCCTCAAAAATTGTTCACTCGTGGTCCCACGGGAGTCAGTGGTCACTGGGCTGCCCACGGGGAAAAGAAGCTTTTCCAAACTTTTTGGAGGCATTTATAGTTTTGGAGTAGGGAGGGTTGATCACATTTTGGCAAACATTATCTCTTTGCTGCCAGGCAACCCTCCGGGTGGAGGTGCTGGGCATGACTCAGAAAACACTTCATAGTTGTCAGATCTGGTGGCCAGAATTAACTTTTGATCATTTTTTTTCTCTTTTTTAAACAAATATCTCCATCCTCTAAGGCTTGATGGGGATCCACCTCCAGTGGTGGGGGATTCCAGCACAGGCACTGCAACCACCCACGTCAGGGGTCTCCCCTTTCCCAGGCAAACTCTCCCCTGGCAGCTTTTGGCAGTGGGTTTGTGAACAATTTTTAAGTTAGATATTTGTTTTAGCACAGCTGCACTAATGAACATTCCTCATATAGTTATAATATATATGTATGTATATAATAATAAGTCATAATAATCATTGTCATCATAATCATAATTTGAGAATAAAATAATAAAAGCTCGATTTTCCTTACCTTTTTGGAAAGCAGGCAAAAGCTACACAGTAGGTGGAAGAGTGTACCAAGTAACAGACTTTTGAACACTCTTTCTTACTGCTGGTATGGAGTCTACAGGGAAAGTAAATAAATTGTATGTAGGACAGGTCTGGGCAGCACAAGGCTCACAGCCTGCCCTGCTGTGAGGCCCTGCTGCTCATCTGGCTCCGAGTGGGGCACTGCAAAGCTCAGAGGCACCAGCACAGCAAAGCAGCTCTGGGCAGCACCAAATGGACCAGGTCAGGGAGCTCAGGTACCTCCAACCACACAGAAGAGCAGGGCTGGCTCAGCAGACTTTTCCTGCCTCTCCCCTGAAGCAACTTGGGGATTTTTGGCTGCAGTTTCAGACCCCTCCATCCCTGCTCAGCCACAGAGCCACTCTCAGCTTCCTTGCCATCATCAACAGCCATTTCTGGGCTTTCCTCAGGGAGGTGGAAGAGGCCCCAGGAGCTCAGTGATGTTAGGGAGGGATGGACACACAGACACAACAGGAGAAGGATGAGGAGGGATGGACATAGAAGGATGAGGAGGGATGGACACACAGACATGGCATGGGAGGGTGAGGAGGGATGGACACACAGACACAACAGGAGAAGGATGAGGAGGGATGGACATAGAAGGATGAGGAGGGATGGACACACAGACATGGCATGGGAGGGTGAGGAGGGATGGACACACAGACAGAAAGATGAGGAGGGATGGACACAGACAGAAGGATAAGGAGGGATGGACACAAATAGGAGAAGGATGAGGAGGGATGGACACAGACAGAAGGATAAGGAAGGATGGACACACAAATAGGAGAAGGATGAGGAGGGATAGACACAGACAGAAGGATAAGGAGGGATGGACACACAAATAGGAGAAGGATGAGGAGGGATGGACACAGACAGGAGAAGGATGAAGAGGGATGGACACACGGACACAGCACGGGAGCAGCTGCAGCCTGAGGCAGGAGATGTTTGTGACCCACAGACACCACCCAGGTTCCCATGGGAGGCAGGCAGGCAGTGCCCACTGCCGTGGCTGAGGGGAGTGAGGATGGACACGCAGTGCCCCGGGGGGCTGCCGCTGGCATGGGGAGGGGCTGGCAGCACACGGGAAAGCAGCGCAGGGAGCACAGGGAACATGGACAAAGGGCCTGTGGTGTTCCCTGGGAAACTCAGCCAGCTGCCAGGGAAGTTCCACTCCTTGCTAAAAGAGGAAGTGTCCAAGGCTGGGTTGGATGGGGCTTGGAGCAACCTGAGCTAGTGGAATGTCAAAGGTCCCTCCCAGCTCTACCATTCTGTGGCTCCATGGAAGCAAAACTGCTCATCCAGCCCTCAGGAGGCAGCACCTCCCCATCACCACACAACCACGCTGCTGACTGCCTGATTTCCTGTCACTCTGCTGGGTAGAGCCAAGGATTAAAACAAGCTGCTTGGGAAAAGGAGTAATTAGATGTAAATCTCAATATAAGTTAAGTATGGGTTGGAGGTTCCAACGTTTCTCTCCCAGTCTGACACTCTGCTCTTGCAGTAGAGACTCAAGCAGACAGCCCAGCAGGGCACTCACTGCCTGCTCCACCTCAGGCTCCATGAGGAACATCTTCCCAGACAGTGTGAAATTCACCCAAAGACACACAGAAGCACAACAAACTGATGCCAGTGACTTTGCACCAAATCCTGCTGATCCCAAACGTGTGCTAGCAGGGAAATCCTCACGTGCTGTGAGTGACAGCAGGCACATGCCAGATGGCAAACAGGAATGATTAAGAGAGTTTTCCTAAATAGATTGGGAAGCTTGGCCTTAATATATCCCACTCAGCATGAAAGCCCTCCCACGGTGTGGCTGGGGAGCTCAGCTTGTGAAAGTTCTGATTTCCCAGAGATCCCAAGGAGATGTGTAACACAGCGAGTCCCTGCTCCCCTGACGGGTGCGAGATGAGGTCACTGCATTTCAAGTGATTCTCCTCTCATGTTAATCAGTGTCTGCTTTTAGCCTCACCCCAAACCCCCAGTGTTGGAGCCCAGCTCTCCGAAGCGCTCTGCACGTTTTCTTCTGAGCCTGAATTCCAGCAGATTGCCCCAGAGCTGTGTGCAGTGGTTCCTCAGGATGAGGATCACCCGCTCCTGGGAAGCCACTTGCAGGGTTCACAGACTTCCAGCCTGACATGCTCATCCTTGGTTCATCACCACAGAAGTGTTTGGGTTGGGAGGACCTTAAAGCCCACCCAGTGCCACCCCTGCCATGGCAGGGACACCTCCAACTGTCCCAGGCTGCTCCCAGCCCCAATGTCCAGCCTGGCCTTGGGCACTGCCAGGGATCCAGGGGCAGCCACAGCTGCTCTGTTCTTTTAAAGGTCGACTAAAACCTGGAGACTTTTTCAAAGCTATTTCTCTGTAAAACCACCCACACTCTGCATTTGGTTTGACTGTGGCCCATCAGTAGGACTGGCCAAAAACCTGGGCTCAGTCCCAAGCTTCCAGTGTTTGGAGGTACATGGATCCGTGCTGGTGCTCCCTGGGGCTCGGCACATGGGACACAGAAATGGCAACCCCAGCACCCAGCAGCTGAGCAAGCAACAGCAGCAGCCCCGTGAGACACAACAGAAAATCAAACTGGAAACCCCAACTGTACTTGCACCCCCTGAGCCTGAGCCAGGCCAGCGCCTGAGTTCGCTCTGTGCCCTGCTGATTTTGATCCTCCCCGGGAACTCCCCCTGCTCCTGCCTCCCTGAGCTCCAGAGGAGCCTGGCATGGATCAACAACCAAACCCTGTACCGTGGCCACAGCCCTGGGGGGACCAGACACCCCCTGCCCCACAGCCAGAGGCCACCAGGGCCCATCCGAGGGGAGCAATTTTGCAAAGAAATACTGAAAACCCATTCCTTGGATTTCTTTTGAAAGAAGATATTTGAGATTAAAAAAAAAAAAATTGCTCCAGGATGCATCCAGGGTGACTTGCAATTCACATTTCCTGTTTTCTGATTGGTAAAACTATGGAAATTTCCCTATTCACAGTATAAAATATTTTTAAAGTGAAATTGCTATAAAAACTTCAAACCTTTTTTTATGTATGGACACCATACTTAAAATGTCACTGAAAATTAAGTTTGAGGAGTTTTGCTTGGATGTCATGAGGTTTTTTTTAAGCTCACTAATACAATTTTCTTTTTTTTCCACCTAAAAATGGAACTGTAAACAACTTCTATTCAACAGAACATTCAAACTTTAAAAAAAGAAACTCAATTCAGGTGTTCAAGGAATTACTTTTATACACATTCATGAACGCTGCCTGATCAGGGGGTTGATCAATAACCTAATCAGTGCTATAGGACAGTAACTGCAACAGTTACGCTGGGACTAATGTACCCAAAAACTTTTAAGTACAGCAGAAGTTTATTTAGTTTGATTTTCTAATAATTTTTATGAACACACAGACCTGGGGAATGAACGAGCAGTGCTACGTGCAACTGAGACTATGAGCAGATGAAACTCTATATAAACAGTGAAAATGTTTTTAAAAATTGCTATTTCACAAACCATAAAGGAAAAGGTAAAAGCCCAGTACTTGGTTTATAAACCAGCAACTCACAGATTGCACATTTCCTAACAAATGTGCTTTAAAATCCCACTCAGTGAAGGCTCAAGGCAAAGGTAACACAACTGGGCAAGCCAGGGGCCTCTGCCCCTTGTGCCTCTTAAAAACTTATTCTGGTCTATAGCCCTGGACTAAAAATGGTTTGTTTGACCAGAAACATGGGGGTTCTGTGGGCAGTTATTTATTTTTAGTAAAAAGATTTCCTTCCCAAAGAAAAATCTGGCTGTTCTTTGGTGGGAGGGGAAAATATTCTCACAAGCTTGAAACCAGCAGTAAGAGGCAGCACAGGAGAGTGAGAGCGGGAGGGGACCTCGGGGAGGGAACATTGCAGCATCACAGCTTGGGAGGTTTTCCCTTCGCTCCTGCTTTGGGATGAAATTTTTAGATTTTGGATTTTGACGGGGGGAGAAACTAATTTCAGCTTAGTCGATCCAAACGGTGATTAGCCAAGTCCACCAGCAGCACATTCCCTTGCCCTGGCCTTCAGATTCTCTTTTCCTCCCTTCCCTTCCTGACATGTGCCATGGCAGAGGGCCCTGAGTGTCTCCGGCCAAGGTGCAGGAACTCCATTTATTTCCTCCTGCCCTCAGGCTCTGTCCCTCCCTGTCTCCTGCCAGAATCCCAGCCCAGCTCCCAAACACAAATCTGGTTTTTCCAACTGGGATGTGTTTTGTACACCTGCACGATCAGACGTCAGAGAAAAATCCTGCAGGGGCGAGCAGGGGAGGAGAAGTGCTGTGTCAGGGATTTGCTGCCTGCTCCCACCCTGGCAGCAGAGCTGCTGCTCCGAGGCAGAAATTCCAGCAGCAGTGAGCAGATGAGAGGTGGCAGGGATTCCAGCAGCAAAAGGGTGAGCGCAGCACGGGCAGGGAAAGGGCATTTCTCCACGCTCAGATCTGGTTTTTCACAAAAACTGCAGACGTGTCCAAACCTTTGCAGCGTGCTGCAGAACTGTGCAGCTGTCTCCTTCCTCAGCTCCTTCCAGATTCAAATGCAAATCAAATTTGATGGCCTCAGTCTGTAATTTCGTGCTGTGCTATCCTCTGCTATGCACATTAAGGAAACTAGAAGTGTCTTTGCCATCTATCTTCCTTTTAAATTGGTGGCAAGATTTGCATTAAGACCAGATAAAATCCCTAAATGGGAACCTTCGGGGATTGTGAGATTTTTGCAAATCAACTTTGCAAGAATCAGGATGAGAACTCAGGTTAGCAGAGTTTTTGGTGCTTGTCTGGGGCCCTGTCCCTGCCAGGGCCAGCTGGACAGGGGCTGCTGCAGGGCTCTGTGCCCGGGGACGTGCTGATGCCTCATCCGCAGAGGGAGAGCAGGGGGAGCACAAGTCACTCCCGGCTCCCAAACACTCCGTGGGGCGCAGCTCAGAGCTCGGGGGTAAAACCAGAGAATTTAACAAAACCCAGGAGAGCTGTGAACCCCGTGATGGAGCAGAGCAAGCAGGGTGAGGCTGCAGAGCCCCGGTACTCACTGTTGGGATCCACATTCTCGCAGAGCTCGGTCTTGGCCTCGCCGTTGGGGCGGTCGCTGGGCTTGTGGGACAGGCGCGAGGACATGGTGGCCGCCGTCACCACGGCCTTGAAGCTGCGCTTGCGCTTCTGCACGTTGAGCTCGGGGTGGAAGATGATGATGTAAACCTTGGGCATGTAGAGCATCCCCAGCGCCACCGACGCACTCAGGTTCATGGAGATGGTGAGCGTGGTGGTTTGGATGTAGAGCTACGGGACAACAGAGACGGGTTACACACCGCGGGCCGGGAGCACCTCGCGCCTAAATACCCACGGGAAAGGGACTTTTAACTGCCCTGTGTGTGCTGCACACCACAGGCTGCAGCACTGCACACACCAACACCCATTTTATTAACCAGTCTGTGTGTGCTGCACACCACGGGCTGCAGCACTGCACACACCAACACCCATTTTACACCGATTTTTAACCAGTCTGTGTGTGTTGCACACCACGGGCTGCAGCACTGCACACACCAACACCCATTTTACACCGATTTTTAACCAGTCTGTGTGTGTTGCACACCACAGGCTGCAGCACTGCACACACCAACACTCATTTTACACCGATTTTTAACCAGCTTGCAGTGAAGATGCGCGAGCTGAGACCTTTGCACTGCAGCCACTGTGATGTCCCACACCAATCCCCTGCCTCAGTGTTGGAAACTTTCAGTGGCCTGAACACAATTCCCACAGCAAGTTATGGCACAGCTTTTGTTCATTTATTTAAAGAGTGTGGATCGGATTTGGATTGAAATAATCCTGATATAAATTAAGGTTTAGCTGAGCTGTAAGTTATAGAAGACAAACTATAATAACACAGGTTAGTAGAAATTTCTGATTTAAAAACATTAAGGAAGGTGGGATTTTCTTGCTTTTACTGCACTTTAATTCTCTACAATCCCCTGGAATAACTCTGCGGAGGGTACACAACGATTCCCGTGCTCGTGACATTCAGCTGCGCTTGAAAAATATTTTCAAGTCAGGGAACGGGTACTGAGCTGAGTATTCAAAGAAACCACAGGGATTAAAAAACATACTCTGCAAATATATAGGGGTAGAAAAGCCTTTTTTACCTCTTTTCTTTTAAACTGTCTTTTCAGAGGACACACGGAACAGGTAAACCAGAACAATTCTCACAACTTTAGAGGATTCAGCACAATTAAAAGGCACAGAGACAGCACAATACAGGTGTGAGGAAGCTGAAGAGGCAGCAGCATCTCTGCAGATCCTCTTCAGAAATTAAATATATAGGAAACTCAGAGAGAAGGGAAAATCATCACACATGAGGCTAGCTGCTTCAGAACACTGTTTCGCCTTCTCCTCCCATTCACTTCTCACCAGGCTGAACTTCTGATGGAAGAACTCTGAGAACAACTCAGACATCCCCAGATTTGCCCTCACGGAGTCCTAAAGCCACTTCTGGGGGAGCTTTCAGAGCCTCCCCAAAAACCCCTGGAAATGTCCCCAAAACCCCTGGAAATGTCCCCAAAACACCTGGAATGCCCTGAACCTGCTGCTGGCTGTCCCTGTAGGGGCACAGCGAGGTGGCCCCAGAGCTCCGTTAGTCCCATTAATGCCTTTAATTAGGGGCACTCTGCACCAGTGCCAGCCCCACGCTGCAGCCAGAGCCCTCCTGGGCTCCATGGGTTGCCCCAGTGGGGAACTGGCCTTGCTGGGAGCTGCCTCACCCTGGGCATCCTTTGATCCAACACCTTCCCCTTAATCCTGGGTTGCTGCAGAGGCTGCACCCAGCAGAGCAGCAGTACCTCAGGTACTCGTTTTTATTTTTTCTGCTTGGAAGGGGTTGAAGGTGAAATGATTATTTAATCAAAGGGGTCTTTGCAGCACCTCCCCACCTTGCAAACGCTGATGGGAGATAACAGGCAAGGGAGGAAAGAGCGTTTGTAGAACAAGGAGGGATGAGTGACACACAAAGCTTCTCATGACAAATGGGAGCAGCGTAAAGATAAGGGAAACTAATAGATATGCTTATTATGCAGAGCCTCAGTTTTATGTGTTTTATCTCTGCTTTGTGGTTTTACCAGTCAGACATAAAAATGCAGTTTACGTGAAACTATTTCATTTCTTATTTCACTTCTTCTGATAAATTCTCAGGGAGATTTTAGATGAATGCAAATGGATGACTTAAAGTACAAAAGATCAGATTTAACTGACAATGGGATTCTAAGAACTCATGCGTGCCTTTTACAGCTGGCTGCTGAACCTGGCAGCTCCCAAACCCGAGATTAAATTAAGAAATTAAGATGCAGATTTAGTGAGAGATGCTCGAAATTGACATGAATGAGAACTGGGATGGAGCTTATTCAGCCTGGAGGGGAGAAGGCTCTGGGGTGACACAGCTGTGGCCTTCCAGTGCCTGAAAGAGCAGCAAGAAGTACAGGGAGAGAGCATTTACAAGGGCCTGGAGGGACAGGGGAAGGGAATGGCTTCAAACTGCCAGAGGACAGGGATGGACAGGATATTGGGCAGGAATTGTTCCCTGTGAGGGTGGGCAGGCCCTGGCACAGGGTGCCCAGAGCAGCTGGGGCTGCCCCTGGATCCCTGGCAGTGCCCAAGGCCAGGCTGGACATTGGGGCTGGGAGCAGCCTGGGACAGTGGGAGGGGTCCCTGCCCATGGCAGGGGGGGCACTGGATGGGCTTTGAGGTCCCTTCCAACCCAACCCATTCCATGCTTGGAAGTGTTGCCACTGGAAATCAAAGCTTTTTAAAACCAAGTGGTGTTGGTCTCCCAGAGCCCTGGAGGGCTTGAAGCCACATCTGCTGTGACAGAAGGACAGAGTCACTGTGAAGGGCCACCCTCACTCGAATCTCCCTCTCTCTCAAGCAGACTCTGAATTTTGACAAAATTTAACTTCACACACTGCGTTGCAAATGCACCGACTTTGAAGCAGGCACTGGAGAAAACCCAACCCTGAGGACATCATTCACATGCAAAAGCACCTAGATTTTATCACTTCTTTTACATAAGTGATTTCCATTTGAATTTTAGATTTTTATGTTTTCCAGATTCTTGCTTTATTCATGCAAATCGCAAAAATTACCTTCAAAAACCTTCAGAGAAAATTGGACTGGTCTGGAATACACACATCTAATAACTGGCAATTTTTATAGAACAAAACACATCAGTGGCTGATTCTGTATGAACGGTGATTTCTCTGGGAAGGAAAGCACTGCAGGATCAGGCCTCTGTCTTTGCCAGCCCAGGAGAGATTTCCAGCTGCTGGGCCAGAAGAACTGAACTTAGAGTTTATATAACAACTTCACTCAGAGCTGCAGAGCTTTGAAAAGTCCCTTTAGGAGTCAGAAATCTTTTCTGCAGGCTAAAACTTTGCCTTCAGTATTATCAGAAGCAACTGCTCCTCTTTCCTAATTCAGCTTTCTAATTATGCACTGAATTGTGTTATGTTGCAATATGGAAATAAAGTGGTGACTTGAGGTATTTTTGGACTTGTGCTATTACAAGCCAATTTATCTCACTTTTATATGGGAATTAAAACAAATGTTCTTACAGATGAAGCAGACAGTTTATAAATCTCCCAGAAGGCTTTTCCAGGTCATCTGAAGATTCCATCTCATTCTCCACATTATGTTGTGCAAATATAAGAATGAAAAAGACTTTTTAATAAAAATTAAAATTAGCTTCCCCTGCGTTATGTGCTTGCAACAACATGGGAAGTGAAAGGACCTGAATGCAAATGCTCCCAGCCCCAATGTCCAGCCTGGCCTTGGGCACTGCCAGGGATCCAGGGGCAGCCCCAGCTGCTCTGGGCACCCTGTGCCAGGGCCTGCCCACCCTCACAGGGAACAATTCCTGCCCAGTATCCAATTTCTACCAACAAAACGAGAATTCCTCAAACAGAAGCATCTAAAAGACCAACTTGCTGAGGGCAGGATCATGTCCCAGCCCCGTGGCAGCGCTGCACATCCCGGGATGCAGGAATGCTGCCACGGATCCTGACCCAGCATGTTCCTGGCAGCAGAAGGCTCAGCCATCAAAAGGAAAATCCAGTCGCATTCCCAGAGATTCCCACCTGCAGAGGCCACGTGCAAAGGCAGCCAGCGTGGAGTAAACAGGACTAAAAGGGCAAATTCCCAATTCCCTGTGCCTGCATGGGGAAACTCCTCCTCCTGCCAGAGCCACTGCTCATCTTCACCTCCCTAGAGCACCCAGCACATCGAGTTTTTCAGCCTGTGGTTCACAGGCAAATGTGTGGAGGAGAGTTGAAGTGAATGCCTCTATTTCAAATATCTTGGTTATTCCAGCTAAGTATCTTACACAGCTTGTTCCCTTATATTAGAAACTTCCTTATGCAAGAAATGTGCGTGCACCAAGAATAAACGTTTATGAGTTATAGATATAACTTGTGTGATAATTCAAAATAGCAAATGCTGAAGCACTTGCTCTGAGGGTTCTGATGCAGATGCAGAAGAGAAGGAATTGTGTCCCTCCAGCCTGCAAGAGAAACTCTGACAGCTTATCTAGAAGGAAATTAAATTAGCCAGATAATTGGACAGAGCAGCGATGGAAAAGCAAGTGCAGCTTTCAAACAGCATCTGATGGCTGAAAGAGAAGCTGCAGCAGGCTCAGAGGCAATCCCACCAGTCAGACAGCTCCTACAGACAATATTCAGCTGATTCCTCACCTGCTGCAAGAAGAGCTGCCCTGGCTTTCTGCAGAAGGTACAGAGACAGCACAGGTGCCCAGGAACTGCTTGGAATCACTTGGCTCAGCCAAGGCAAGCACAGTGCTGGCCCTGGCTCAGGCCAGCAAAGGATTAAAGGTGTTTGGAGTTGGTGCCTCCCTGGAACTGGCTGCTGGATTTCACTGTCCTTGAATAGAAACTGGGCACAGGTAAGGGTGCCAGGAAGGAGCCACCCTGCAAGGACAGGGATTTGGAGCGAGGTCTGTGCATCCCCCCACGGAGCAGGAGAAGCTCTGTGTCCCTCTGGGTTCATCTGCTCTTTGCTGCCCCTGAGCACAGCTCTGCACTCTGCAGAGCATCCCCTGGCTGGGATGGGGATCCTGTGTCCCACTGCAGAGCCAGCTGTGGGCAGCCAGAGGCAGATCCAGAGGCTGTGATCCCTGCCCTGCCCCCTGCCCTGCCCCTGCTCACAGGGCTGGTGACAACATAGGGACACAAACCAGCTGCACGTCCCTCTCCTGGCTTTTCTTCCCTGCTGATTACGTGTCCACAGGTGATGGACAGAATCTGAAATGGATGAAGTTTCCCCGCAGGACCCCAGCCCTGGGCTGGTACCCAGTGCAGGTCTGCCCACACCAGGAGTGTCCTGAGACCTCCACATCCCTGCTGCTGGCTCACTGAAGGGTCTGTAGGTGATCAGAAATTTCAGCCACAGCGGGGCTTGGCTGTATTTCAGGCACAGCAAGAGGGAAGAGCTCCAGAAATTCCATTATCAATCCTCAGAACTGTCTAACATCTCCTGCTTGGCATTCCTGTTTGTGATCATAGCTCTAAAATAAGTTACACATCACTAAAAGAGACAAACACAAAGTGCAGCACAAGTAATGTACATCCTCAACTTCTATTATTAAAATAATGGCTTTTTCCTCTCTCACGGGCTGAGCACTTGGCTTTTTGGAGCTAGAAATAATTCTTCATCTGTCATTTCTTCCAAAAAACAACAAAAAAAAAAAAAAAAAAAGGAAAGGAAAAAAGAGAAAGCCTTCATTTCTTTGCTCCCCCTCGCTGCTGCACTGCTAAATTGACTGACACACAATCTTGGCATTTTCGGGTATTCAGAGCCAGACTCTGGCTGCTGCTGTAAATCATATTTCTCCACACTTATTGCATTTTATTCATTTTATACATGACCAGAGATTAGAGTTCAAATGAAACAGATTTTGCTATCCTTCTTATATTCCAAAAGTCACGAGTCTAGAAATCTTTAATTTTACTCACTTCATCTATTGAATAATTCAATGTAAAAGGAGGAAAAAACCCAACCTTGCAACCCTCAGTTCGAGATTTTGAGGAAAATACAGGGAGACCCCAGGGCTGTGTCTCTGCAGGATGGGGGGCACTGCACAGTGCTGGGCCTGTGGCACTGGGGTGGCTCCTGGGGTGTCCCCAGAGCCCACAGTGGCCCCACCAGACCAGGTTTCTCCAAGCCCTGCAGTCACCAACATCTGCAAATACCAAAATCCCCATCCTCAGCTGTAAGAGAGAAGCAGTGGGAGCTTGGAAGGCATTCCCTCAGACCAGCCATGGCCATCCAGCACAGCAGAAAGTCCTGACTGGGCCCTGAGCTTCCCAAAAGCACTGCCAGGATCAAATATTGCTTGTGAGGACAGGGCCCAAGCAGCCTCCCCACACACACACTCCTTCCTTACCCAGCAGCTACTCTCTGAACACCAGGCACAGCCCTCTCACCACTTTTCTTAAATTATTAAAGCATCCCAGAACAGAAAATAAACTCAGGTCAAATGATTTTAAGACAATTCCATTTACCTGAGATGGAGGAAGGAGCATGAGGAATATTAGTGGAAAGTATTGGTTATAAAGAGACAAAGTGCAAGTGGATGTGTGTGTAAGGAAACACACAGGTGGGCAAGGAAATGGGCAACTCAAAATGCAATGGCCTTCAGAAACAGTCATGCATAATAAACCAGTTCTGAAGAATTTGGCATGCTCAGAAACACCCAGTGTTCTAGAATTTCACTTTGCAGTCATCCTGGATTCATGGTGCTAAGAAATAGTCAGAAAATCCCAAAGAATAGGAAGATTTTTTTAAAAATCTACTTTAGATGCTTCACCTCACACTGATCATGTGTTCAGGTAAACCTCTCTGGTCATCAGGTTAAGGAATTAAATGTTCCTCCCTGAAGTCTCCATCAGAGCAAAAGAAGTGCTGGCATTTAGTACTCCAGAAGAACCAGGAGTGGGATTTACGTCTCCTTGGAGAACCTGGAGTGGGGTTTAGGTTTCCTTGGAGAACCAGGAGTGACACTTAGGTTTCTCTGTCTTCCCACACTGGAGATGCCTTTCCCTGGAGTGAAAAACCCCAAAGTTTGGGGCAGAACTTGTAGTGCCAGGACAAGGGGGAATGGCTTCCCACTGCAGAGGGCAGGATTAGGGGGGACATGGGGAGGAATTGACTCTGATATTCCAAACTCATCGCCATGACTTACAGGGACACGTGTCAGGAGAATCAAACACTCCTCTGCCATCCTCTGCACGGAGCCTTTTGGAAGCTGCACGAGGAAGGCAAGGCAGGGAGCACCTCAAAACACCAGAAACCATCCTCTAAGGAGCAGCAAGATGGAAACCCACCAGCAGGAGCCCTGGGAACCCCTCTGGCTCTCAGGCTGGCTCTGCAGCCCCAGAACACTCCCGCAGTGGAGGCAGGGGAGGTGACAGGGTGGCTGTGCCACAAGGGGCTCCTGGGCTGGTGTCCAGGTCCCACCCAGGCCGGGCTGGGAGCCAGAGCAGCTCCTGGAGCAGCTCCTGGATGTGCCCGAGGTTGTCATGGCAATGGGAACTCTGCGAGTGCAGCCCCTGGGAGCTGCAGCTTTGCCTTGACAGCGCTGAAAAATGCTGCCAAAATTATTCACAGCCTGGAAAGGAGAGGCACAAATGCCGTGACGGGTCTCTCTCCTCTCAGGCTCTTTAACCAGTCTGGGGGTGGCAGTTTCGTTTTACTGTCCAGTAAATCACTCAGCCACACCTTACAGTGCAAGCAGCCCTCTCATTTAGGATATCCAGGTCTTGCAAAATTCAATCCACCATCCAGAATAAAGACAAGCATCATTAGAGATCCCCAATCACACACAGTAAGCTAACACTGAGAAAACACAGCAAAAGGAACAAGTCAAGCCTTAAGCCAGCCTTACAAGAGGGGTTGATGCAGGCCAGCAGTGCAGGACAGCCCCAGGACAGGGTTTCTCCTGCTCTACTGGGGTTCAAATTGAGCTGTAATCGAGTGCCCATCACACTCAGGCTCTCCTGAGCTGTCCATTTGCAGTCCTGCCAGGATGAAACCCCAGGTATTCCAGCCAAGGCCATGCCCCCAGCAAAGAGCAGAGATCCCCACAGAAGGTTCATCTTACAGACCAAGCTTCTACATCTTTTTTCTGTCCTTTCACTCCAATTCTGCCTCCCCTGAGCCAGCCATATGAATGTTTGATTTATATCCAGCCAGCCTGGCCCACTTGGAAGGCTTTCCCTGAGATCAAACTGCTCTTTTTCTGAGACACTCCAGTTCATAAATTCCCTTTGCCTCCATGTGCTTCAGCAACTGAGCATCCTCCATCACCTGACACACCGGGCTTACAAAAACTCACCCTAAACCTTTCCCCATGCACACTGAACTCCTCTGGCCTTCCCAGAAGAACAAAATGCATTTCCCTGCACAGCTGGGTGCAGTATCTTCAATAACCACATGGTTCTGACCATGCACCGTGGCCGCAGTCTCTGGGTTTGTGCAGCCCATCCCTGCGGGGCTGCCCCGAGGAGCTGCCCAGCCACATGGCCTCAGCACTCCCTGGTGTCACCCGCTGGGGAAAACACCTGGAGGATCCATGCAATTCCCTCCTGGTTTGGCCACTCCAGGGGTTCATTTCTGGGAGCATGTACTTCCCAGACACAGCCCTGCCCCTCCTTTAGGGCTCCCTCAGAGCAGACTGCAGTGGGCTGACGGGGATGGAGTCCCCATCCAGCCCTTCCCTGGGGGCTGTTCAGTCACTGAATCCCTGAGGTTGGAAAAGACCCCCAAGACAATCGAGTCCAGCCTTTGGCCATTCCCCACCTGGTCACCCAGACCAGAGCCCTGAGTGCCATGGCCAGGGAGGGTGACTCCACCGCTGCCTTTCATACTGAGCCAACCCAGTATTCCCATTATTCCTCACCAGTATATTCCCAGCTCAACCAGCGTGCAGAACCTCAAACCAATCCCACAAAACATTCCTTGCCCATCTAATGCCCAAGCAGTGACTGATGACCCCAGCCCTGCCTGCGGCCACCTCACCTCCCCCATCACTGCAAATCACAAAAAGTCAGCTGGAACCTTTCAATGTCAGTGAAGTTTGACCCAGGCCCATATTAAGAATATATTCCATATATTTGCATACAAAGTAAGATCTAATTCTGCTTGGAGACCTTCAGGGGAATTTGAAGTGCACTGCAAGTCAGTGCAGGAGGGGGAGATGGAAAGGGTAATCCTGCACTTATTATTTCTCTTTAAAGACCTTTGGAGTAGAACACTGGCAATAAAAAGCACTGACAAATATACATACATGAAGAAAGCCAGTATTGCACTGACTTTTGAAATGATAATGTAATTATTATTTAAACCAGAGCATTTACATATTGCTTTGGCTACTTAGAAACAAAACTTGTCATGGCTGGACATGACCTTTGCCACCAGTGCTGGGTACGGAGTGTGGAATGTGCCTGGGGACTAAAGGCTGCAGTCAAGTACCCAGAGCAGTCAGCAATTCATTTACTCTAATAACTGGGTTATGTATTCATTCATTTATTTATTTATTAGCATGCCCAGAGAAGCTGTGGTTGCCCCTGGATGTGTCCAAGGCCAGGTTGGACAGGATTTGGAGCATCCTGGGATAGTGTAAGGTCCCTGCCTATGGCAGGGGTGGCAGTGGATGGGATTAAAGGTGCCTTCCAACCTAAACCATTCAGTGAAAATGATTTGATTTTCTGAAGGATTAAAGTGAACAGGGAGTGTGGCAGAGCTGCCTGAAAGAACGGGAGATTCCTGCACAAGGCAGCAAAGCCTCTGCTCCTGACCAGCCACCATGAGGAGTTCAAACCCTGGCACGAGGAAAATAATTCCTTGCATTAAAGAAAAGCAATTTAAACCTCAAAACAATCAATAAAAAGGGTCAGCCACACAGGCTGGACCCATACACGGCTGCTGACAACAGCTCAGATGTCCCTGTGAGAACCATGAACCGCCCCAGCTCCCCTCGGGCTCAGGCAGCAAACAGCAGCATCTCCCCGGTGCTTTCCGAGGCCCGTGTGAGCACAGCCAGGCTGGTGCCAGCCTCTCCCTGTACCCTGCCCATCGCGGGGGCTCCTGTCCCCAATACCCAGCACTGCCCGGGTCCCTCCACAGCTCGGCCAGCGCCGCCCCATCCCTCATCCCTCATGGGAACACAGCGGGCAGGAGACGCGGCAGGGACCCGGGAGGGGTTGGGATGGTCCCCGAGCGGCCCCTCCCGAGCGGCCGGGGGCAGGGGAGGCGTTCATCTCCTCGATTATTCCTTCAGAGCGCTGCGAGGTTGCATTTAATTAACTCAGCGACTTGAGCCAGGCGATTCTCGTTGCTGCTAATGTATCACAATTAGAACACACCGTTGCCATGGCAACTGCACAGTGCATCATAATTCCAAGCCCGGCGCTGCTTTACGCAATCCTCGGGCTCTGTGACACGCAGATGGGCGGTTATTGTTATGCTAAACCGGGAATGGGTAATCCCACAATACAAGATCATTTAGGTGCTCATTTCAATGAGATTTAATTACAAAAAGTCTATCATTGTAGGACCTGCCAAATTCCAGTCGTTCCACGATCCCCCGCATCTTTGGGAGGTAGCCGTGTGCATCAACGCTAACCCAGAGCAGCAGGGAAGAGCTTCTCTCTTAATTATCCAACACTGCCTTTTTATTGTAAGAATAAACCAAATCTCCATCTCAAATTAGACGCTGCGGTGTCAATTTACAGCAATGCCCAGCCCGTTCTCCAGCGCGCTGTGACGAAGCCGTGCCCTGTCCTGCACCATCCCACCGCAGCTCCCAATCCTCATTGCCAGCTCCAAGCTGACTCTGGAATTACCTCCCACGCGTCAGTCATCCCTCCGAGATAACTCCGCAATCCACTCGGAATTACCCAGAGCTGTAATATGCCCACATATGTAACTCATCCGTGGCCTGACAGAAGTTAGAGGTGCGCAGACAGCAATGTGAATCTGTAACTTATTAAACACCTTTGCAGAGGTTAAAAACCTGAGCCTGGTTATCGCTGCCTTCAGAGCTGCGCTGTGAAGCTTCCCCGGGAGTGATTTGCGAGAGAGTCCGGAGCAGCTCGGGGCTGCCTCATCTCCGCGCCGGGGAGCCGCAAATGACCCCAAACTGCATCGGTGACAAGCTCTGCCTGCTGCCAGCGCCGGGACAGCGAGCACCCGAGCAGGGCTGCCCTGGGCTGGGCTGCCCTGGGCTGGGTTGCCCTGTGCTGGGCTGCGGTGCCCTGTGCTGGGCTTCCCCGTGCTGGATGCCCCGTGCTGGGTGCCCCGTGCTGCGGTGCCCCGTGCTGCGGTGCCCCGTGCTGCGGTTCCCATCCGCCCGAGCAGGGCACCGGCTGCGCTAATGCCGATTTGGGCACCGCCTCCCCGAGCCCGGGCCCGGGCTGGGCTTTGCCCCCCTCGGCTCCCATCGGGCCAAACCGGAGCCGGGGCTCGGGGCCGCCCTGTGCACGCTGCCAGCACCAACGGGGACATTGCAGGCCCTGACCTCCCTTCCTTATCTTCGGTCATTATCAGATTTCATCTTCCGGTCAATAAAACCTGCTAAAACAACATTGATTTTGAAGTTCTGGAGAATCAAATCGCTTGACTCCCTTGGTCCTCCAATTAAGGCACCAGAATAAATCTTAACTACTCCCTAATGCCAGTTTTCACAAGACTTTCTTGAGCTGTAATCACGTTTAAGCACCTTGGCCAAACTAATTGATTTCCACTGCTCTTCCTTCCCACCACCTAAGAGAGTCTGTGCTGAGCTTTCCAGTGCATCTCCTCTCCAGCTTACTGGTGAATTACTGCTGCGAGCTCAGTTGTTAAGCAGGATCTGTTCCACTACTGAAAAGAGCTATCTTGTCTCCAAATTATATTTAATTATCTCCATTAAACATTACAGGCTGCTCTGATGCTGGAGATGTAAATCAGAGGGAACAAGAGGAAGATGAGAGCATATTGTTCATCACGTTTTGTCCTCCTACTCCCTCTGCACTCTCCTAAATAAGTGTCTCTAGAGGTGAGGCCAACGCAGATCTCGTGAACACTCGAGTTATTCAATTTACAGTGCACACATTATTTTCCACCGGTGAAACCATGAGACTCAGGGGCTTGGGCAGGGTTAAACCTCCGTTTTCTCTGCTGTGGCAGGGGCAGTTAAGGGCTGAACGGATGGTGTTTAATGAGCAGTTAACAGTGCAGGACAAGCTGTTGCTGCCGAGTGAGCAACCCCTCCCTTGTTTCACCCCGTTCCCCCACCTGGGTTTTGTCACCACGGACACTCCAGCCATTCAAGGGCCAAGCGCCACCGCAGACTGAATAATCCTTGGAGAAACCCTGACATCACTGCTGGCCCTGCTAAACCTGAAAAGCCCTTGAGGAGGGTCTGACAATGACCGAGGTCACTGCGGCCCATGGGCTGCCCCATCAACGAGGAAACTGTGCTGTAAAACACCCTGTGGGTCACAGCAGGTGCTGCCCACCCCCTGCCAGCCCCACTGCCCAGGCTGGGAAAGAAAAGGTCCAGATCTGTGGTGCCTGCAGAGCAGGCACGTCACCAACAGCACAGGCGGCGCTGGAAACGACGTCAAACTCCAAAGGTGCTGAAGGAAAAGGTTCCTTGTGTTTCTCACACACCCACAGCGAGGGCAGCGCTGCCCCAGAGACCCTTCTGGAACAGGGAAAACCAGGACAAACACAATCTCTGGCCTCCTCCACAGCTTCTCTGTCCTCCTCCACTCTGTCTCCCCATCCCTTTATCAGAGCAGCTCCTCTCACGGGCTAAACTCCCACCCCTTGAGGGCCTTTCCATTTGGCATTGGCATCGATCCCCTGACAGCAGTTCCCAGCCTCTTCCTGCTCTACAAACACCACCCTGGTCTCTGAAGCTGCTGGGGACACAGGGACACACTGGCATCCTGTGCCAGGCACCTGGGGACACAGGGACCCCCCTCCCAACTCAGCCAGGCCAAACGGTGCCAGGGTGACCAGGTCAGGGCCCACGGCGTGTCCCTGGTGGCTGTGGCCCCTCTCCAGCACTGACCCCCCTGGGCCTTACACCCCCAGCTCTGCTGCGGGAGGGAAGGATCCCCACTGGCTGCTTCTGCCCCACTGTCCTGGATAAAACAAGCAGAGAGTTTAAAAAGCTGTTATTTCAAAATGCAGAAATAGAAACATGCCCAAAATCACTTTTGACATGGTACAGTTGGGACACAAATTTTTTGCTTCAGTCTACAAGAATTCATTGTTGTTTCTCTTTAACCTTCTGCTAAGCTTATGCCTCAAAGACAAAACACGAGGCAATTTCTGTGACTGAGTATGATGGTTTCTACATTTATTATTATTACATGCTTGCTTAAACCATTTAAAACAACAAATCCTTCAGGTCGATATTTTTTGCCTCTATCTCTTACGTACAGAGAATCCAACTTCTGCTTTGCACTACACTGCCCTGGCTAGACTGAAAATGCTCCTGGCTGAGCAGCCCTTCTCTCCCCCTGCAAACCTGGCTGTGCTGAGCTCTGCTGTGCACAGGGTAGCTGATATTTGGTGCCAGAGGATCTCTCCCACACCGACTGCAGCCAACTCCATGACCCACAGAAGCCTTGCTTTGTGGAGGGGAGACTCCCTTACCACTGCCTGCAACTTGGGATCTTTTACTGATTTTGGAGGAAATTTTTGGTTGAAGGAGGGTGGATTTAGATTGGATATCAGGAAGGAATTGTTCCCTGTAAGGGTGGGCAGGCCCTGGCACAGGGTGCCCAGAGCAGCTGGGGCTGCCCCTGGATCCCTGGCAGTGCCCAAGGCCAGGCTGGACATGGGGGCTGGGAGCAGCCTGGGACAGTGGGAGGTGTCCCTGCCCATGGCACTGGTTGGGCTTTAAGGTCCCTCCCAACCGAACCCATTCCACGATTCCATGAATTGCTGCCTCCAAAGCTGAATGTTGTCTTCATTGCACACTGGTTTGGAGCAGGATGATGCTCTGGCCCTGCCCGTGGGAAGTCACTCTCTGTGACACCCATCCCATGCCAGACAGGGCTTTGCAAGGCTGAGACCTTCCCACTGCTGCCTCAGGAGCTCAGCAAAGTGAAAAACCACCTCCAGCCCCACCCAGCAGCGTGGCATGGTCGATGCAAGAGCTCTGCAGGGGAAATTATGTTGTCAGCCCAAGCGAGTTTGACATTCAGAGACACCACAACGCAAGCAAAGAGAAAAGTTTCATCAACACAGTAATTACTGCTCTGGACTCAATGGAGCCGCAATTATTTCCCGGTGAGGGGCTGTCAGTTTGTGCTGCAGATAAAAACTGTTGATAGGGCTGCCAGGGGCCCGTGCAGAGATGGGTTTTCAGATGTAAAACCCTCCTGGCAAGTCCACATTTTCTAAAAAAAA
>VXAC01005452.1:14699-42091 GCA_013399225.1 Rhipidura dahli | reverse complement strand
AAAAAAAAAAAAATAGGAACAAAAAAACTACATGTCAACACTGTGCATGGAACACCTACACGTTTTCTCCTTTAAAGATTGTGTTGCTTTTTAGCCAGAGGCAGCTAAGTATGCACCAGAAATTCCAGGGGAAAAAGAGACCTTCCTTCCCCACTTTCCTTTTTTTGACATTATGTGTGTGTACAGGACAGGGGCAGCTGTGGCCTGCCCAGAGCTGATGATGCTGAGAGCCACAGGCAAGTGCCTCTGCCACAGGTGGGCTCACAGCTGGAAAAGCACAACAAACATTCCCAAATCTGCTACTCCAGTCAAACAGAGATTGTCCACACTCAGGGCTTTTGGTGAACTGGTCAAAATGTAGATGCAGAAGGCTGAGGAGGAGCTGGGTCCAGCTCCCAGTGCTGCACCAGTGCCATGGAGGGAGGCTCAGGCTGGAGAGCAGGGAAAGGTTCTTCCCCCAGAGGGTGCTGGGCACTGCCCAGGCTCCCCAGGGAATGGGCCCGGCCCCGAGGCTGCCAGAGCTCCAGGAGCGTTTGGACAGCGCTGCCAGGGATGCCCAGGGTGGGGTTGTTGGGGGGTCTGGACAGGGACAGGAGCTGGGCTGGGTGATCCCTGTGGGTCCCTTCCAGCTCAGGACATTCCGTGGTTTTCACTGCTGCAGTGCCCTCTTCCTTTCTGGGCTCCATTTACATTTCCATCTACCAAGTAATATTTTTTTTTTTTCTGTCTCCTCAGCACAGCTGGGAATGGAAGAGCCTGGAATTATCACAGCAAAGAGATCCCTCACTGCCAACATCAGACATCAAAGCAGCCACTCAGAGGCTTCAAAGAGTCCCTGGGTGACGCAGCAGCACCGTGGGGACAGGAACCGAGTCACTTCTGCTTAAACGAGCCCATGTCCCCTGTGAGGCAGCACACAGAGCCACACGTGGTGTCACTGCTCCCTGACACAGATCCCTGCCCCAAAACCTGCCGATTTCACCAAAAGCACCGATGGTTAATTGCCCCCTGCCGTGCCCTCTCCCCGGCTGTCAGGGAGCTGCGAGCTCAGAGCCTGCTCTGTACCTGCCTCTGCTGGTGGCAGCGCTCGCTGGGGAGCCCCCCCTCCCCAGGTAATTATGTGGAACATGATTGTGGCCCTGGGCTCTGCCTGCTCAGTGTTTGCAATTAGATTTTACTACAAAAGTACATATTAACATTAAAGGAGCATTACAATGCAGCAAATGTGATAAACCAGAGCGACGTTACGGGTACCTTCTGCTTCTGTTCTTTCAGGAATCATAATCACCATTAATTTATGGTCTTCTGAGGAGGATCTAATTACTCCAATCAGCCCTTATTTCACTGAGAGTGTGCACGTGTGCTGTTCCCTGCCTTTAAATACCTGCCCTGACAATAGAGCCAACACAGATCTGCATTTCCAGGGGTCCTGCAGTCCCCACTGCCTGGCTGAGCATGGGTCTGAACATGGGCAGCTGCTTGGGTGGGAGATCCCCCAGACAGCACCAAGCAAAGGCAGGAACCCTTTCCCAGAAGAGCCCTGACTTGGCAATACAATTCATCTATTTATTACCAAAATGTCTTTGTTTTTTCAAGACACCACCTTGGAGAGCAGTGGTGTCACCTCCCACAGCCTGGCCAAACCCTGGGTGAAGAATTCTGCCCACTTTGGTTTGCCAAATCTTCCCCTCAGGCACGTCCTGCACGGCCACAAGCTAAACCAGCTCCAAGGGTTCTTCTAAGCCACGACCCCAAAGTACATCCAAGTTGCCTGACACCTCTCGTGATCCCAGTGACAGCCACACTGGTGCTCCAAGGGGGAAGGGACAGCCCATGCCACAGCTACCTCTGTGTCCCCAGCACCAGCAGCCAACCCTCAGCCAGCCCCTGGCAGGACCCAGGGCAGAGCAGCATCAATCTCAGCCCTTTTTCACACCCACCCATCCATCCCACGAGTTCTCTACCCAAGCTCTGGTTTGCCTTTCCCCACCTGAGTCCCAACCATCCCTATCCTGTCCCAGAGGCCATTCCCTCCCTGCCAACCACCCCTGTCCTGTCCCACAGGCCATTCCCTCCCTGCCATCCCTGTCCTGCCCCACAGGCCATTCCCTCCCTGCCAACCACCCCTGTCCTGTCCCAGAGGCCATTCCCTACCTGCCATCCCTGTCCTGCCCCACAGGCCATTCCCTCCCTGCCAACCACCCCTGTCCTGTCCCAGAGGCCATTCCCTCCCTGCCACCCACCCCTGTCCTGTCCCAGAGGCCATTCCCTCCCAGCCATCCCTGTCCTGTCCCAGAGGCCATTCCCTCCCAGCCATCCCTGTCCTGTCCCAGAGGCCATTCCCTCCCTGCCAACCTCCCCTGTCACATCAAACACAAGTGACAAATCCCCCCCTTCTCTCTGCTGTACCTGAGTGTGAGGCTGTGGGACACCCACAAATCCCAGGTGCCCAAGTTCAGGCACCAAACTTTCCTTGCTGTTTTTCTTTCTCTTTCCCAGCGCTCGTGGCAGAGGGAGCTGTGGCAGAGCTCCTGGTGAGCCCTGAGGTGCTCAGCAAGCACCAGGAACCAACCCAGCCAGTAATATCCCAAATGTCCTGGGGTGTTCTCTCCTGCAGGGCTCTCAGAGGCCATAACCCAGCTCCAGCCAGGGGGTGGTGGATCTGTGGGTGTCTGCTCAGGGAACAAACCTCCCCCCAGGGCAGCAGGGACAGGGAAACAGGCACATGGCCAAAGATGGACAGCTCCAGAGCCCGGGACTCCTGCAGCACTCACGTTCAGTGACACGGATGGGAATGCTGAGCTCCTCCTCAGGGTTACACCATCAGCACCAGTGACACCTTAAAAGCCTTTTAGTTTGGCTGAGGTTTGACTGGTCACAGCCTCCCCTCCCACTGGGAAGGGCAAATGAATGCAGAAGGTAATAAAGCAAATCTTACTGAGAACTTTACCCAGAAGCTGTGCTTAAAATTTTGGATTAGTTCTACAGAAGTTAAAATTGAAACTCTACAGGCACTCCAAGGTTTTCACAAAGGTTTTTATACACTTTTCAGCAGTGTTGTTATATAACCTGATAAAAACCTAGGCCAGGATCCCTTTTAGGATCAGGCAGGTTATCAGCCTTCCAAAAATTCCACTGGTTATTTCACTTCTAGATTTCAAAGAACACCTAATTTCTCCTCAATTAAAATGCAGAACGCCAGTACTCCACAAAAGCGGATTTTATTGAATACCCTGTGCTTGGAGGCTCTCCAGACCTCGTGGCTCCAGCTTGGAAGGTCTGAGCAGCAATGAGGTGAAGCTGCTCTTCAGTTCAGGTTTGACTCAGGACAACTCCAATGTCAGATCCTTAAATTCCAGGGGGTTCTCAGGGATACAATCGAGGCTGGATAAAATTAGGAACTTCAGCACCTGAACATGCTGATAACGCAGTGATGGGTGAAGTGAAAGGGCAACAATGAGACAAATTCCTGTCATCAGAGTCCTCCTTTAAACAGAAGCTGCAACCCACCCCTGTCCCTGTGTGAGCCCCAAATCAGGGCAGATTCAGTCACATTCCCTGGGAGCCTCAAAGCCTGATTTTCTCAACGTTCCAACGGTGTAAAACTCCAACAAATGTTGCATTAAATTCCTCATAACTCCCAAATCCACACATGTAGGGTTGCTATAGCAACTGTCAGCTCAAGCCTTCCCAAGGGAGAAAATAAAAGTGTCCTACCTGGCTAATTGGTATTTGTGTTACAGAGAATTGAAGGGTAACTTAGTTTCACCAAAAAATAGAACATAGACTGAAGTGCTCCTGTGCTAATGTGACATTATTTAATCTGAACAAGGACCCATTTTGCACATGCCTTCAAATTACAGTATTTTTGGAACACTCAACACAATAAGTAAAAGTGTTGCTGCCAAATAGGCCTGGCTTGCCCTGCTTATTGATTTGAATAAAAGGGGCACTGAAAAAAAAATAGAGAAATAAGGAAAAAGGTGGAAGAGCTGATGGGAGTAGGGAATTCAAATTTCATAGTGGTTGTATTACAAAAACCTACAACCCCTCCCCCCCCCCAAACCCCAACAGTTTATAACCAAAAATTAATGCAGAAATGAGCTGATGGGAGGTCACAACTCTTTTCCCTATTTCAACTTTTCCCTATTTCTCATGATTGCAGGAAGAATAAAGCTCCCAGGCAGGACGACCACACTGGCTGAGCAGCAGGCACCCCTCACTCAGAGGCATGATTAGAACTTTTTTAACTTGCAAAAATCCCTGAAAAGCATTAAAAAAAAAAAATCCCACTGGCAGGATATATTGAGGAGCACGCTGACAGTTCTCACTGGCTTGCAAACACATCCAGAAATGTATTCTTTTAATCTTGGTACAATTGCTAAATAAAAGCAATCACAGCTCTGAGGCAGCAGAACCTCTATGAAACATGAAAATACAACGATGACATCTCTCCCTCTATCAGCCCAGTGACATAATCTGAGAAAATGAGATTGCAGGGGAATATTCAGCTGCTCTGGGCACCCTGTGCCAGGGCCTCCCCCTCCTCACACGGTGGAATTCCTTCCATATATTCTGCCTAAATCTCCCCTCCTTCAGCTAAAAGCCATTAAGTGGCTTTCTGTTGAACACACACTGGAGGAAGGATCTTTACGAGCACAGACAGCACAATTCCTGCCCCCCAAAGGTTACACAGAATTTTTAGGGGGTACAGCAGGAAAGCACTACCCCCAGAGCTGCACAACACCTGGGCACAGAGCTCTGACCACCAAACCCAGCCCACAGACCGCTGCTGACCCACAAATCACAACTCACCACGTTTTCTCTCCACTTTGGATGGTGGGCAAAGAAACAGGCTGAGTAAAGTCAAGCTGTAAAAAGGTCTGGAATCTGCTTTTACCTGGTGCCACCTCCCACACACCTCATGGCTCACCTGCATCCTGGAGAAACTGGGGTTTCTGGCCTTCCTCACAGCACCCTGCCTCCCTCCACCTGCTGCAACAGCTCCTGCCTGAATTATTCACCTGTTATGAATCACCTGCAGCACATTGCTAGGGTTTTTTTTTGTTGTTGGAGGTGTTATTGTGTACCCTGAACAAGGCAGGTGTTTTCAATATGCCTTCTACCGAACAACATTATGCTTGTATTTATTGATAAAATAAAACAAATCCATACACTGAAACCCACAGTGTTATATATAACCCCATTCCTCAGTTTAAAAGATTGTGCTGCATGAGATTTTTCAGCAGGTACAATTTCCATTCCAGCACAGACGTGCGTGGCTAAGCTAAGGCACAATATTTTCCAGAGGAAATATCTGACAGGAAATCAGTAGCAAGCACCAAAAAGCACAATCCCTGCACCCCCACCCAAAAGGAGCGACAGAAAAGAAAGAAAAGCTGCAGCTCTGTGCAGGGCAGGAGGGGGAAAGCCCCAGGAGCAGGGCTAGCACTGGGGTTTGGCAGTGAGTTCTGATCCCAGGAGCTGCCCAGGCCTGCAGGGACACAGGGGCTGCACCTGGGGCCACCCACACACGGCCACTGCCCAGGGAGGGTCACTCTGGGGGCTTTGCTGGACGAGACAGAGCAGCTCTCAGGCCAGGGAATGGGGATGAGCCCCAGCAGCACAGAGCAGCCTCTCTGTCCCTGTCCCCAGCGTCCCCAGTGCCCCCAGGCTGGGCACAGCACAGTGAGGGGCTGCTTCTCCTGCCCTGTGCCCTGGGGAGATCCAGTTCATCATCATCCCTTCTGCTGCCCTACAAGGGCTGTGTGAGAATCCAGAGCTTCCAGAGTCCAGGTTTAATTCAGCCCCAGGAGCACACAGACACCTCAAGCTTTTGCTGCTGAACAGCTCTGAGTGCCGGCAGCAGCCTCTGGAACTCTGTGTGGTTTAATATCACCTGGTCAGATCTTTGCAGACAACAATTCCAAGCACTTCATCTCAGTCCCCTGCAGGCCCCAGTCCCAGGCAGGGAGCCCGAGCGCTGCTGAGCACCCCCTGTGCCACAGCCAGGTACAAACAGACCCCACTGCAGTCAGAGCTGCCTCTGCTGCTCCTTATCTCACCCTGAACAGGGACAGCAGAGGCGTTTGAAGTGTTTGTAAGCCTTGGCAGGTTTCCTTTCCAGCTGAAATCAATTCCTACTAGGGATGCAAAGGCTCTGGAAAGCCCAGTGCAGAGGTGAGAGGATCCACGGAAACCTCTCCATAACCCCTGTTCCTACCTGGGTGATCCCCTCCTCCCCTGAGGGCCAGAGCTGAGGCCAAAGCAGCTGCAGAGAGCAAAGCTCTGTGCAGCCCCTTGCCAGGGAGCAGCCCTGGGGCCGCAGCAGGACCTGCCCCAGTGACCCAGTGGGGTTCCTGCAGCTTCAGCTCAGCTGCCCCCAGGTTTGATCACTGCCCCTTTGGGAGTGACAGCCCTGCTCCCACAGGGAGCCAGCCTGCCAGCTGGGATCAGAAACTGGCTCACCCTTTAGGAAGATGCAATAATTCCATCCACAGCACTGAGCCTGCCCCAGTTCTGTGTTTGAGAACAAATGGAAAATGAAAATAGAGGTGAAAAAAAGGACCAAGAAGCCAAAGCTCTTTCCTGAACAGGAAAGTGTGGATTCAGGATCTGGGGATAACAGCATGCTACCACATCCATGCAAGGGCTGGGGGAGCATCTGAGGCAGGGGAGTGGTGCCTGGATTCAGGAGCACACCACAGGGAAGGATGTGGTGTTTCCTCCAGGCTGGGGTGGGGTGGAGGGGTAAAACAGACTGACAGAGGCTCAGGACTGGCCAGTAATGCCATTGCTCTCTGAATACTGGACTTGAAGTATTTGCAAAATCCCTCTGAAATGACAGCTTTTCTCCAGAGAGAAGTGAAAGTGAATCTGCATCATGGAGCATCAGCCAGAGCCCCTGGGCTCAGCCATGGGAGCTCAGGACAGGCCCTTTACACCGTGGTGTAAATGTGTCCTGGGGCTGCTCTGTGAGCAGAGCACTCGTCAGGCTCCACACTGCCCTCAGGGCTCAGGCCCAGAGGCACAGGAGTCTGTCTGAGTATTTTTTGACAGTTTTCTTGCTTACATCTTGTGTTTAAAATGATTGAGTTAGGAGATGCCTCTTTGTGGATAATATGACAGCTAATTCCCACTTATCCTACTGAAAAGAAACAATTGAAATAGATGCAACAATAAAGCTAACGGCTAATGTGATTGCTATTGATCATTTGCCAGTTTATCAAATGGATGGCCCATGAGCTAAACGGGGAAGGGAAACAGTGCCACAGATTGCCCGAGACTCAGGAACGAGCTGACTGGAGAGCCCAGCTGGGAATCCACGGGAAGCCGACACCGGCACGTCGCTACAAGCACAGCCAATCCTGAGGTACCTGTGCGCTCTCACCTACCTTTTCGGCTGACTGGGCAGTGCCAAAAAATATTGGAATGAAGGCAAGCCATACTATACAGGTAGTGTACATAGTGAATCCAATGGGTTTGGCTTCATTAAAATTCTCTGGGACCCCCCGAGTCTTGATGGCATACACAGTGCACGTCACCATGAGCAGAATGCTATAACCCAAGGAACAAATTATTTGTAGATCCGTAATGTCACATTTGAGAACTCCTCTGGCCTGATCGGGGTTCATAGTTTTCTGCTCATCATAATCTATGATGATGTTGGGTGGGTCAACTGCAAACCAAATAAAGACCCCCAGCAGCTGGACCGATATCAAGCTGGAGGTGATGGCCAGCTGCGAGGTGGGGCTGATGAGCCTGGGCGCAGTCACCGACTTCTTGCCCTGCTCGAAGATGCGGTAGATGCGGTTGGTCTTGGTCAGCAGGGCCGCGTAGCTGATGCACATGCCCAGCCCCAGGAAGATCCTGCGGAAGGAGCACACGGCCACGTCGGGCTTGGCGATCATCAGGAAGGTGATGATGTAGCACAGGAAGATGCCGGTGAGCAGCACGTAGCTGAGCTCGCGGCCCGAGGCGCGCACGATGGGCGTGTCGTTGTAGCGGATGAAGGTGGCCACCACGAAGATGGTGGCCACGATGCCCAGCATGGCCAGGAAGACGGGGATGACGGCCCAGGGCGAGTGCCACTCCAGCTTGATGATGGGGATGGAGCGGCAGCCGGTGCGGTTCTCGTTGGGTCGCTCGTTGTAGGAGCACAGCAGGCAGGTGACCTCGTCGGCCTGGTACTGGTACCCGTCACAGAGCTCGCAGTGCCAGCAGCACGGCATCCCCTTCACCATCTTCTTCCTCTCGCCCGGCCGGCACGGCTGGCTGCACACTGAGGGCGGCACGGAGCGCACGCCCCCGCCCCACTGCATCTCCTCGATCTGCGGGACAGGGACACAGACAGGCTGGGTTAGGGCTGGGTTAGGGCTGGGTTAGGGCTGGCTGCACACTGAGGGGGGCACAGCACACACACCTCCTCCCCACAGCATCTCTGGGGGACAGGGACACAGACAGGCTCGGGGTTAGGGCTGACAGCCACAGACACGAGCTGGCAATGAAGCGGGGGCACCCAGGGGAACCCCAACACACCAAACGCAACCGGATAAATGTGGCAGACTCCTGGAACCACACACCGGTGCCTCTTAGAGGGGCACCGGTGCCTGACTCTGTTTGCTGCCTCCATTTCTCATTTCTATTTGTAGATGAGTGTAAGTAGATGTGTGTAAGTCTGACAGAATGACACACAACCCCAGATAAAACAGGAGAGTTTGAGAAAACCTGCTTTTTCATGAAAATTAATAGGAACATTGCAATCCTTGAGGGAAGGCAGGACTTACATTTGCAAGGCTGCTTCCCACAAACCTTGGGGCTTCTTACAGAGACAGAACAGAGATCTCCCTTCCTGGAACAGCGACTGACCAGGGGAAGATTTGAAGTGAGGAGGAAATGTGTTTTCTATAGGGCATGGGATCAGTGAGAATGGGGGAAGGTCTGCTCTACAAACCAGGTAAGAAACATGAAGGACAATGAAAATGGTCATCACTGGAAAACGTAATAATTAGATAATATTTCATTTTAAAGTCACATTCAGCTTTTGAAATACCACACGTGCTCCTGGGAATGCAAATGATAAATGATGATATTCAATATATGGAAAGTCTCACTTGCTCTGCAGCCTGGAGAATCCCGAACTCCAAGGGATGTGACAAAGGCTCCCAAGTACTGTGGAAAATTAGACTCACAAATAATTTCAAACTATGCCGGACTAAAGCCACTCACCAGCTTCCAGGAACAAGGAAGGATTAGCATTGGAGCCCCAGTGAAATAGTCCAGACTGGAAGCCTGGGAAGGTCCTGGCATTCCCAGCACCAGTTACCAGCCCAGCAGCACCTCAGTGTGTGTGTGTGACTGTTCCAAACATAAAACCTGATCCCCTGGGATAGATGTGAGTAAGTGTTATTAAAAACAACATCTCAGCTATTTTTCTGTAGGTCACTTAAATGCTGACAAGCTCCACAAGTTTCCCTACAAACCAAAATTCTAAGATGAGTTTCTTGAATCAGCTGCCTTAATTATCCATGCAGACAGGAAAACTTGGGTGGGCAAGTCTTACATTGAAGAATTAAGTAGCACTTCCCTAATTTAAATCAAAATAGATCCTGTATCATCCTCATTTTGTGCATGTGAAAACACCAAACCCTGAAGTCACACTCTGCTCAAATATTGGAGTACCAAGAGTCTTTCTGTGATAGCTGTAAAAATAATCCCTCAATAAGAGATATTCTAGAGGTCTGCCACTGCCTGGGAAACTTCATTAACCTTCAGTATTCTGGGGAAGAGAAAAGATCCATGAACTCCTCTCTCCCGCTCTGCTGAGTGAAGGTGTGCAGCTTGCAGGAGGCAAAGGAGTGCTGATGATAAAGGGAAATACCAAGACTCATTTAATTGCACTGATAAACGGTGCTTTGGTCTCACTGGCAGTGCAGGGAGCCAGGAGATCCATTTCCATGCCCGACTCCAGCAGAGGGCTGAGGAGGAGCTGCGTTCCAGGCTGTGGGAGCGAGGAGGGGCTGAGGAGCCGTGTCCCTGTGACTCCCTCGCTGCGGGGCACAGAGGGCAATGCCAGCAGGGAGAGGGGCACACAGGGGAACCAGGGCTGCTGAGCCATGGGACATGGGGAAATGTCGTGGCAATTCCTTGGGAAAGCAGCTGACTGGCACTGCTGCTTCTTTCACCCTTCTGAATCCCTGACTTGTGTCCCTTTTCCAAGGCAGAGTGAGAGGGCAGCTGTGACTTACCTGAGGTTTTACACCTGAGAGCGAGGCCTCCATCCAGCCCAGAGCCTGCATCTCCTATCCTGATTTTTATCCAAGCCACTCCCTGATGCCTTTTTGCAGCAGGCACCAATAAAATTGAGATCATCCCAACCACATGGGTTTTGACCCAGTCTGCATCAGTGAAATGAGTTTCACCAATTTCCCACACGAGTTTCTTCAGAACCACAGCCTGACTGACATGTTATCCCAGCCCTGCTTCCCTCATGGCTACACAAGGATGAATTTCCATAGTCTCAAACACATTCCATGGCACTGCTGGTGCCTGGGACAGCCTAGAGGTACTTCATTCTTCACAGACACTCTGTGGAAGGAGATAAAGAGAAGATCAAGCAGAATTAAGGGATGTCCTTTTCCTGGCCTCCTGGGATGACACCACAACAGCTCTAGCACTGGCCTTGGACAGATCTGCACAGTTCTGCTTTTCCTGGAGAAAATTCAGGATGCAAAGTGCCTGTGAGGGAGTGCTGAGCACCAACACCTGCAGCAGGGCATCTGAGTCAAACTACAGACACTTTCCCCACTCAGAAAAGCATATGTTGGAAAGAAAATTTGTCCCATGTGTACATCTTTTAAATACCTCCAAGGATTAGCTGAAAATGCCTATCATGGCCTACCAAAGCAGGAAGCAAAAAATTTCATACATTGTGAGAAAGTGCTCTTGCAATGAACAGAAAAACCTGGGTTTTTATGTAGAACCTTCCATTTCAGTCCAGGGATAAGGGAATTTATCTTTCCCAAACCAACAGCACTGCCAGAGGCAGCCAGACATTGCACCCACAGCAAGCCAACAATGCCACACCTCCAACTTCACACTTGGCCATGTCGGTGCCCAGGGACACAGGGAGCCCCCCCTGCTGCAGTTCTGGCAGATTTGGGAAGGATTTTCTCCTTGCTCCCACACATCCCCCAATTCCTGGATGCCTCGAGCGAGAAGGGATTGGCTCCACTCACAATATACATTCTCATTATGTTCACTATAGAACAAACATTAACAAGAAATGCTTAGTCTGTCTCACAAGGCCTAATGTAATTGTTCATTTTAATGAATAAAGTAACTCAATATCTGTGTGTAATTCAAACATTGCTGCTTTGCTTCCCTCTGCCACAAACATTTCCATAATAAGCCATTTGTTCTGAACTTAATTGTTTCGTGCAATGTTTGATTAAAATAAAAATCAGTACAAAAATAATTACATTAGTGGTAATTAACCTACTCAGGGAAGAAAACAGCCACGTTCCCTGATAGCACTTTCATAATGATGGTGCCATTAATTTCATGGACACACAGGAGCCAGCGGCGAGGACTGGGCTCAGATTTATTGCCACCTCCAGACTGCAGCTCCTAACTCAGCAGTTCAAACATTTGTGTGTATTCCACTTTGCAGACAGCAATATTTGCATGACTTAGCTCTTTAGGCTCAGCTATTAATGTCTTGTAATTAGTTTTTAAATCCAGGGATTTACCATGATAATGGTTTTAAGCTAAGAGTATGTCAATAACACATCCTCAGCAGAGTCTTCTGCAAAATATCAACTGAGATCCCTTCAAGAGATAAGAGTGATGTTAAGCCAGAGTGCCAGAGAGGATGCAGGGCTGCTCCAGTGCCTGGCCGCGACACGGTGTTCCACCTCACACTGGAGCTCCTGTGACTGCCCTGGCTGCAGGGATTGATGGGGAAGCCCTAGGGCAGCACTGAGCCTGCAGGGTGGTGGAGGCACAACCCATCCTACCAGCTCTGCCTTGTGCCAAACAAATCCCTGCACTGAGCAGAGAACTCCCAGAGACTCCAAACCCTCCCTACAGGCAGAAAGAGCGTTTCTGCAGCAGCAGCAGCAGCAGGTGAGCTTCGGGAAGTGGCTGAGTCCCTGCCCCTGCTATGGGGACTGACACTGCTCCCATCACAGCCCAGCCCCTCCGTGGGGACCAACACCACGGTCCCAGCCCAGCCCAGCCCAGCCCCTCCATGGGGACCAACACCACGGTCCCAGCCCAGCCCCTTGGCTGGTGGGACGGAGCATCAGCCCCATGCTGCCTCCTGACTCCACATGGGGCCTCTCAGACTGGTGAGTGGTTTGGGGTTCTGAGGATGCTTCAACAGAAAGCTCCTTCAGAGGAAAAGCAAAACCTCTGAGAATCTTCCTGCTCTGCTGCATTAACTGTCTTAAATCCCTCCAATGTGTCTTCCATATAAGCAGAAGTTAAATGTCATCACATATATTCTGCCCTGGTTTCTCCTGCTGCTGCCTGTCCAGTTTCTGCCCTCCTGGCACAGCAGCCGCTGAGTCTTGTCCTCAAACACACCCTGATCAGGCAAATCACAACTTCCTACTTGAAAATGATAGAAACTCATCACTTCTCAAAGGCTTCCAGCCAAAAAATACCTGCAGTTTTCATTGTCAGCACAAATCCCAAATGTCAGAAGATGGTGACGACATTCCTGTACCGCCAGACCCTCATCTTCCCACCTGCTGATTCAGATCCTGATTAATGAGGAAAATGCCCCCAGGATCAGTCTCAGCCAGGGACTGCTCAGCTCCGGTTTCTGGCTCTCATTAGTGCTGTGACAGCTCCTGGGAAGCCCTGGCGTGGGCAGGGAGCCCGCGGTGCCGGGAGCTGCAGGAACCTGTGCGGGAAGGAACGCTCCTTGCGGCTGCTGGGAGGCACAGGACCCGCTCCCACAGCTGCTCCCGAGTGAGCAGGACAGGGAGAGCCTGGGGATCCCGGGAATGCCGCCCCAGGCTGCACCCCAGTGCCCTCGGGCTGGGACACCATTGCCGCATTGGGACGGGGGAGGCTTGGGCTGTGCTGCTGGGGTCACGCCTCCAGCTGGGTGCTCCTCCAGTGAGAAAATCGCATTTCACTTTCAGCCCTTCCCTCCAGGGAAGCTGAGCAGGATCCTGGAGCCACAGACCCACTGAGGATGGACCCTGGAGTCCAGCTCCATGCCCAGCCCTGCCCACGCCACCCCTGGGTCACTCCTCTCAGCACTGACCCCTTCCCTCCCCAGCTCCCTTCCCTTCCCCGGACAGCTCCAGCCCCTCATGTTTTCCTTGCAGGGAGAGGGCCCAGAGCTGGACCCAGCCCTGGAGGTGTCCCCAGCAGTCCCTGTCACACCGTGTCACATCCTATTAACACATTCAGTTAATTATGGTTGAAAGCTTCCAGCCAGTCCCAGCACTTCGCTCCCACCCTGCAGCTCCTCTCCGGGGCTCTCACAAGAAGCAATTCCTAACCCTCACTGATTTCCCTCTTCCGCTTCTACTCATCCTTTGTCTTTCACTTAATGTCTGACTCTGTGTTTTAGTGGCCCTGCCTGCTCTGCCCCAGCAGCACTGAGAGTTCCTCTGAGCTCTCAGAACACCATCCTTAATGAGATCCAAGGGCCATTTGTTCTACATTAAAGCAAGGACATTTCCAGCACACCACTGATGTAGAGAAAAATGCTTAATCCGCAGTTTTTGCAAAAATGCTTATTATTATACATTTCTGTTGACACACAATAAAATGGGAAATTAATTATCTTAATGCTTTTATATCTGCCTACAGCTTTGGGTTGTCTTCTCACTAATGGAAGGGGGTGGACTGTGCACCTCCAGTACTCATCCTACAGCCCCTGCATAGTATTTTTTTAATTAAAAAAAGAGCATGTGCTTCCAAATGTGAATTTATAACACACAGTTCTTGTCTCTTTGAATGGATAGGTTAGGACAAAACTATCTTCTGACAGCACAGCTAATCCGAGGCAATTTTTTATCCTGAAGTGGCTCACAATGAAGGAAAATCTGAATCATCACAGAATCCCAAACTGGTTTGGACCTTAAAGCCCATCCAGTGCCACCCTTGCCATGGGCAAGGACACCTCCCACTGTCCCAGGCTGCTCCCAGCCCCAATGTCCAGCCTGGCCCTGGGCACTGCCAGGGATCCAGGGGCAGCCCCAGCTGCTCTGGACAGCAGAGTTTTTTGTTGTGCAGGATGCGAGGAAAGTCCCAGACCGATGCACACAGCCCAGAACCCCAGCCCAGCTCGAGGGCAGAGCCCCTCAGCAGCTGAAACCCAACCCTTGTTTCTAACACGCTCACAATGCCCCACAGCTGGCAAGTTCAAGTCCTCAGGAACAAGCCTGGATGACAATGGCACATCCAGAAGCAAATCCAGGAATTCTGGTTTTTGTCCTGGAAACTCCTTTTCAGAGCTATTTTTCATGGCACAGCCATGAGTCACCCTTACCTAAGGTTTGAGGAAAGGATTAGCCCTTTATCTTTGTTTATCTCTCCGATGAGCTAATAACTTCTTCCTGTTATTTGTGACTGTGATAAAATTCTGCTTCTGGCAGACCCAACACACAACTCCCAGTCTGGAAAGGGCAGGAAGGAGCTGGAACTAAGCACGTGTGTGTAATCTGGAGAGCATTTCTTTTCGAGTGCCTGCCAACTCAGAAATGCCTGCATTTATTTATCCTCCAACTCCCCAGCTGATTCAAAGACCAGCATCTTCCAGTCAAATTATTTGTTGCTGATTTTCCCTTTCTGAAGCCCCAGCATCAACGGGGCAGCAATTTCCTCATCACATCTCGTGTGACAGGCATAACAACGCAGGGCTGGGAAGGAAGACGAAAGAAACACAGAATTCTGAGGGAAATTCAGTACCCAGCTCATTTAGGCCCTAATTAGATTGCTGCAGTGATATTAATAACGCTAATAATATTAAATTATCCCGCTCAGGTTATGTTCAGTCAATTGGGCCCTAAAAGAACTGCAGATGTACACAGGAAATCAGGAGTGGCTGATGGCAGGACACACTCCCAGGGCAGCAAGTGCCTCCCAGGGCAGGGAGATTTCTCCCCACACCCAGGGCAAGGCCTCCAGTGCCATCCCTCCCCGAGGAAACCTGGCAGTGGGAGATGGGACTCACCCCAGCTGAGGGGACCAGGAGCTCCCAGGCTGCACTGAGCCTGAGCCTCATGTTACACAGGTGAGGAGAAAAGCCTGTGCCACCCCTTCCAGCTGCATTTTTGGGAAGAAAAGGGCAAGATGTGGTCTTGCAAAAGGGAGGCTGATGCCTGTACAACCCTTCCCTGGTCAGTCAAAGTGCAGGCACTGCTAAACCAGAATAAAACACCCAGTTGCAGTTAGCACTGGGAAGCAGCTGCTCAGATGCTGCTGTTCAGTCAATCCCAGCTCCCCTCACCAGGTAAAGGTGGGATTAACAAGGGAACGAGGTTGTTTCATGGGAATCATTTAGGCAGCATTTTCATAAAATGTACATTTTCAGTTTAGTGGAAGAAAAACCAAATAAAACAGGGCCACAAAGCAAATGAAGGCTTCCCCTCCAGCTGTTTTAGAGCAGATTAAAGACCCTTTGCAGCTGTTTATTCAGGGCCATTATTGTCCATCATGTGAACAATTAGCTGGAGACACATTAAATTCCACATTATACATCTGATATTGCAGTCCTGCCACCAGCCACGGCGATTTCCTTCAGAAATCAGTATTCAGGGACGTTTAAATAGTGATTATTTCTGACCCACTCAATACAGGTGGCCTGTCAGGAACCTCTCTGCTTTGCTTAAATGCTGGGAAATCTGAGGGCTGCTCACAGGGGCCTGATGTGAGCAGAGCTTTCAATCACCCTTTGTGGGATTTCTTTCTCCTCCCTAAAGCAAACAGGCACAGTATGATACATCTGTCATCATTTCTACTCTACCACCCTTGGCACTGGCATCTGTATGGGACCAGAATTTCATTTTGCAAAACACAGCTGGGTTATGTTTGGGATCTACAGAAGCAGCTCTAAGCCAAGACTTCCCATAGCTGTTAATACAGTTTATTAAAGGAGTTTGCATGCAAATTTGATCAACAAAAATGGAGACAAAGCAGCAAGTTTTGGCTGCTGTAAATTGTCACAAGACTCTTGGCATGCCTGGAAGGTGCCAGCCCCTGATCTGCCACTAAAGCCTCGGGCAGGTGAAGTCCCAAAGCTGGGATCCTGCTGACTGCCCCACATCTGGAGGGAATGTCAGGCAGGCAGCATGCACAGAACAGGGATATCAGCAAACACCTTCTCCCACAGCAGAGAAACACAGAGAGGTGAGAAAGGAGGCCCCAGAGAAGGGAACAGCACGGGGGTCTCGGGGGTGCCCTGGCCTCACCCAACACAGACACCCAACACACTCCTCCCAGAGAGAAATCACACTCATCTTGCAAAGGAAAAGACAAAAGTGTCTTTGATCTAGAGGCAAAAATCCAATCCTTATTTGGCTGGTACTTGTTGGACTCTCCCCCTTCTGCAGAGCCTTCCCTTGCCCACAGCCCTGCCCGGAGCTTCGGTGGGGAACTCACGGACAGACAGAGAGAGTGTTTTCCACCCAGCCCCCTCTGCCAGGGCAAGGATGAGACACAAACATAAACCCAGGTTTTGCTGCCATCTCCACACCCCTGGAGATGATCCCCAGGGGGAGCAGCCTCCACTGGTGACAGAGGTGCCACAGGGCTGCCCGAGGCTGAGGCTGGGCAGGAGTTATGGGGCCCTTGCTGGGCTGAGACAAGGGGGAAGAGGTATGGAAACATTTGGCAGAACTCAGCTAAAGAGCCCAGCGGGTCTGACTGGGACCCTGAGCTCCCTGCTGGATTAGCTGGGAGGCATTTGGGCAACACCCAGTGCTCCCGTGCTGGTGAGGCTGCTGTACCCCACACTCCCTGGGTGCACAGCTGGAGTGCTTTCTCTCCGTAGCTGGGTGAACTTCTCCAAACACAACAAAGCACATCTGTCATCGAAGAGCCTCTTCCCTTCTCAGATATTAAATAAAGAATATTGCACCCTCAATAACACACAAACTGACATTGTTACTCCTGCCAAAAGCAACCAAACATGTTCATTAGCCATAAAATATCCAGCAAAGCATTTGCTCTTGAATACATTTGCTGACAAAACCACATTAGCCTCACAAAAAGGCTTTACAGAGGGAAGTGTAGGCGCAGAACCAGCACCTATTTGGAAGACCGGGTGATTTATTTTTTAACTCCTGTTTCTTACATAACTCATTCTCAGAGTGTGTCTGCCCGCAGGCTCACGGGCATGGAAGACAATAACACAAGACAATGCAAAATCTCAGGTCAGGTCTTCAGCTACATCATTTTTTTGCCATTATTGCTTTTCTGAGCTCCTTACACTCCAGCTTTCTCCTGTCTTTAACCACATACGTGATCCATCTCAGACTCTCAGCTTGCTTCCCCTGAGCCTTTATATCCCCACGAACACTTTCCCCATGGCATTCCCAGACCTGCAGCAGAATTACAGCGATGTTCTGCCTTGCCAAAGCCAATGGAGCTGAGCTCCCTCGGCCGCCGTGGGTGCTGCACTGGTGGTGTTGTCACTGCCTGGGCCAAGTGGGTCAATAACAGAGAGGGAATGACATTTCACATCTTCAGCTCCGAGCCTGAGCTGCTTTGCAGAGAGAGGGGTAAGATTTAACTCCTGCCTTGCTACTGTGACACAGCACGGATCTGCATGGGCAGCCTGACCTGGCTGAGTGAGTGCTGCAGCTCCTGCCCCTGGCACAGAAGCCGCCCTGCCTGGCCCACATGGCTCCCATCAGGGGCTCCGAGTCTGTGCCCTTCTCTGGTAAATCCACTTCCAGCAGCCAAACCCCTGTGCAGTCCCACAATCCCCAGTTCCATTCCAAGGCACTCCCCAAGCCCAGCTGCAGTCACAGCTTGTGCAGGACCTGCGTGATTTCAGCCCACTGCCTGCTGCATCCCTCGAGGAGGAGGGAGGAATCAGCATATGGTCATTCAGCGGGCCAGTGGTTTGAAAAATTCCCTTCCACTTGGCTGCAAGTTAATTCTGCAAGTTAAGATAATTAAAGGTGTTTGTGGCGGTCACGGCTGACATGAGCTGTGAAAGATTGCAGAATGTAATGAGGGAACAAAATAAACAACATCCATTATTGCAGCACACACCAGGGCTGCTGCTACGGTGGCCCTGGTGGCCAGAACCCGCCATGGGGAGGTATTTTAGGAACCCAGGACAGAGTTACCTTTCAGTTCTTCCCTGGGCCACAGACAGAGGCTGAGCTCAGAACGGCCCAGCCATGCCAAGGGCTGTGCAAACAGGCTGCAGAACCTTCTGCAAGGAGTCTGCACTGAGCAGCATTAATGCTGGGAAGTAATTCCCATAAATGCAGACACCCCATCCCTGTGAGTGGGACTGCCACCACGTGTCACCCAGTGACTGATGTGACACTTGCAGGGACAGGACTGAGGCAGCAGGACATGCAGAGTGTCCCTAACAGTGCCAAGAAAAGAAACTCCATCTACTTTGAACACACTCTGCTCCAAAGAAAAAACCCCAAACCCAGCAACAAACCCAAGAAAACAATGAACAGAAATCAATCTGAACATGCTGTTTTAGAAAAATACCATCTGTTGGCAGAACATTCCTGAGCAACAAACATTGCTGAAGAGGGGCTTGAATCCAATTCCAATTCGAATATTTTATCAGAAAAAGGCAGGTACAGCCAGGTCCCTTGCCAGCAGGTTAGACAGTTAATTACTCTCTTCACCAGCTCACTATTCATAACATTTATTTCCAAATTCCCTAACAGAGATGTTTACGGCATGTAAATTGATTATTCTGAGCCCAGACAGATTTGGGAGGTGTTGAAGTGAGCAGGTTCTGCATAAATTGCACAGAGGATTACAGAGTTACTCAGTGTTCTTCTATCTGTGGGGAAGAAAGAGCTGCGGTGTGTAAGTGCCACCCTCTCTGTGTCAGTGACCATGGCGTCCCTGTCCCTGCTGCTGTCCTGCCTCCCCCAGGGCACCACTGACCCCCAGCTTGCCCCAGTCCCAAAACCCTGAGCTACAGGGATGTTACTCACATCAAGCAAGGCTGTATTTCACATTCTGCTAAAATGCAGGCCCTACCCAAGGGCACCAGCAGGTGCCAGCTCCTTGCCCAGGGAGCAGGGAATTCTGAAGGAGCCCACAGCACGAGCTGGGGGTGGCAAGGGGAGCTGCAGCCATGAACAGCCATGGTCATGGAACCATGGAGATGATCAACACCATCCATCTCCCAGGCACTTGTCTGGCAGGGCTGCAGCCACAGGTCACTTTTTGCTGGGGGACATCCATAAAAGGGGAGGGACTGGCAGCAGCCCCAGCAGGGCGTGCGAGGGCTCCGTGGAACCTCAGCCCTGTGTCCCACCCTGCTCTGCTCTGCAGCACTGAGCCACCTCCAGCCTCAGGGCACACCCAGAGAACAGTGCACAGCCCCTTGTTTATCCCTGCATGCAGCTCCTTTAGGCATCTTTAATATGTATTTGGTCCTGTTTGCAGACACATTAATGAGAGGGATGGTTTGGTTTTACCTGGTGCTCACAGTCGGCCCTGCCTGATGCTTTGGAGCTGAGGCACGTCCCGAGCACGAGCTGCCTGACATCCCTGAGGGGTAATAAAGGACAGGACACGGTGTTTTCCATCCCCAGCCAGGGTACACCTTGTGCAGCCACACTGAACATGTGCTCAGGCTCCAGTGCCCAGTGGCACAGTTATGAGCCGGAGCCGTGCTGGGTGAGAGCGTCTGACACGGTGCAGACACCGATGCAATTAAGACACAACATGAAGCACCCTATGCAGACACTAATGGCCTTATTACAGCATTAATTAGACAATCAGACTGAAAAACAACCCCACATCAGCTTGCTCCAGGAAGATCTCCCTCTCCCATGGCAAATGGCCAGGTTTCATGGGAGCATCTCCAAGCTGAGGGTGAAGGAAGAGGGCATCGTCCTGCCCGTGGGGGAGGGATGGCCAAGGTGACCCCACACCTCAGCTGGGTGCTCCCACATGGAACATGGGCAGGATCCCTTCCCCAGGGAGAGCTTCCCTCTGGTGTCCACCAGGCAGGATGCCAGCACCCCACCCCTCACTGTCACTGGATCCCAGGGAGCAGCTCATGCCCAAAGCAGGAGCCCAGATGGGTCTCTCCAGACTCAGCACAAGGCATACATCTGGAAAAAGCAGCTTCAACAATTTCACAGGGATTGTTTTCTTTCCTTGTTGATTTTGACAGTTCTGGGATACTTGCACAGGGAATGGGCTGGGAAAACATGATAAACCTGCTGAGTGAAGTGTACCTCAAGAAAGCGAAGCAATATCACCAAATTTCCCAGGAGGACCTGTGCTTCCTCTAGGAGTGATCCATTTCTTCCTCCTGCAGGCACATGGGGTCCTCCAGGAGAGATGTGTTCGTGTTTGTGTCAGGCACGTCAAGGCAGAGGAGCTGCATTTTTAAGAGCCAGCCACATTGGGAGCTGCTCAGCCAGCTCCTCACATCCCTACTGTGCCTCTTATCCAGCAGCCCCAGGGGCTGCACGGGGCCCTACCAACAGCAAGGAGACATCCAGAGCTGGATCCATGGGAGATGGGGCAGAGCAGGGCATGGAGGGGTTCATTCCTTGTCTGGGATCCAAAGAGAAGCACAAGGCAGGGAGGCAGGATCTGTCTCCTGGCCACGCTGCCTGCAGCCATCCTCACCATTTCCTACTGCTTGAACCACACAAGCCTTGGATGTAAAGGAAAAACTCAACCAACCAACCAACCAACTGAAATGAGACACTGGCAACACAAACCAGCCCCAAACCAGCTGCTGAACAACACTTCTGCTGCTCCCCACGGCACACTGGCTCCTTTTCACCAGCACACTTGTGGTTTTTGAAACACATCAAAGCTGCAACCAGGGCAAGCAGTTCAGGTAGTGATGGAGCTGCCCTGCAGCACAGAGCACACCCTGACAGAGCCCCGGGCCTGGGTTCAAATGCACCTGTCCCTGCAGCCAGAGGGTTTCTATGCTGATTGCATTTCCTGTATCTCTGCCTTGCAACAGGCGCTGCGGGTCACGGTGCTGGGTTTCAACTGGGATGCAGCTGGCCAAGTTTCTGATCCCAAAATCCAGGGCAGATTTCAAATGCAGGAGGATGTGGGCTGTAAATACTGCATCCCAAATCTGCGTGCTGGGGGAAAGGAGGGGCTGACAGAGCTTGGCAGAATCCTCACCAAGGAGAGGATGGGACGTGGCCTTCCCTGGCCTCCTGTGGGAGATGGGTGGGCACCTCATCATCACACCATTGCTGCAGGGAGAACAAAGCACTGCCATGGCTTCTCACGGAATACTGGCCAAGCCCTTTAAAATTAGACATCTGCTCATTTTATCCTTGCATAGACACCTGAAATGCAGCCAAAAGTGTTTCTAAACCATGCACTTGGTGCTGGGCAAAGCTGTGCTCGGCTGTTTGCTACTGAGCAGGCAAAAGGAAACAAGGTGATTGTACTGCCCTCACCTAAATGAATTGTTATGTCCTGAGTTTGCTGCAGTGAAAAGTCATTAAATATCTTGTTATCTGACCTGAGATGCAGAGATGGCAGTGCAGGTGAGTGACCAGCAGTGAGAGGAGGCTCCTCACACGGGGATGTGCTCGGAGCGCAGGGAGCTGCCTCAGCCCAGCACTTCTGCCACCACCCCCCAGCAAAGGGGATGCCAAGGTGGGGAGAAGCCACCAGGATTGAGAACAGACAGTCCCAGGTTTAATTCATAAACCCAGGTTTATCCACCCAGGATTAGAAAAAGAAAACACACAAGAGCAGATCTGAAGAGCTGCAGGTAAGTTGCTGAAGCTCTCCTCAGTCTGTCTGCTCACGCCAGCAAGAGAGAGAAAACTGCAGCAGAAGCTCCTCTGCAATCTTACATGAAAACACCTGGTTCAGCTCTCCAGATTAATCCAGCCTGTGCCCAGCATACTCCAAAAAGCACCATGAATGGGAAGATGACCATTGCTGAAGGCACCCACAACAGACTGAACTGCCAGAGGAATAAAACACCAACACATTCCTGTTCCTTTTTGGAATGAGGACGATGATAAAGAAACCATTTACTCACCCATGTTGTTCTCCTGCAGTTACTTCCCTCCTGCTCTGGGGTGTCCTTACCTTTAAGGCCTGTGTGAGCAGCTCCTCCTGTTCATAACCCAGGCAGGGCAGACACCCAGAACTGACCGAGACTGCCCAGAGTGACAAAGCTCTGGGGAAACAAAGCCCCACTGCAGCCAAATGCAAATAAGCACTCACACCGAACATCCTTTGCTTTCCCCTCTTGTGTTGTATTTAAGAAATAAGAACTGGGGAAACATCCCCTGAAGATCTGATGCCACAATAATTACTGAAGACAAAATTGTATCCTCTGGTAGTTTTCCCTGGGACGTATTTAACAGTATTTTTTTTGATTATTTCCAGGAATCCTTGACTTCTCTAAACCCCACAATTTTCTTTATTATTGTGAGGAATAATATAATAATACAAAAGGGACTATCTTCTATATATTTGTGTGAGAAACTAGAACACCTAGATAAGAAGGGAATTTAGTGGGAGAATCTCAGCTACTGATATGACCCTGTGGCCATGAGGATACGAGGGTGAGGAAAGAGGTCTTTTTATGGAAACATTTAACACAACAACAGGAATACAAATCAAGCTCCATTAATTTTGCTTTAAATTTTAATGAATCAGGATGTGTAGTTTACATAAAGAAGGATTTGCTTAATAAAATATTAATATTTTTTGCTAAAAGAACTGTAAATTGCAAGTTAATATAGGTTTCCTTATATAGAACAACAAAAGTTGAAAAAGCCTAAAAGAGCAAATCAAACACAGAAAATAAGAATGAGCCAAAATTCAAGGAGAGCAAAATATTGTTTGTGATCAGTCTCCAAGACTGGACCCTCGGTGATCCACATTATTTACCGGATTTAACAAAAACCACAAAAGCATTCAAAATGGAAGTGTCCTGCCCTTGGTTCCACCCCAGGAGGTGGCTGTGACCCCTGTGGGCAGCCCATGGTTTGTGTCCCCAAAGGGCTGGGGGAGCACAGGTGTCCCCACAGGTCACGGGGCCATCCTCAAGTGCAGCTAGTGATGCTGGGTCCACAGAGAGCCCTGGGCTGGGGAAGCTGACTGAGGGAGGAATCCCTTTTTCTGCAAATACCCATTTTCCTTCAGGGGCACCTTGATCTTCCTCAGGCCGTTTGGGTGAAGAGCCAAACTGTACTGAACTCCCTGTCTTTGGGTGCCAGTAACACTCTGCAGAGAGACACCATGGGGCAAAGCTGGCACCACTTCTGCAGGAGCTCAAGGCTGAAGCAAAGTGCCCACAGCCAAGCAGACATCCTCACCAGCGGGGTCACAGACCAGGCTGGCATGGCTGAGGCTGACACAGCCTCCAGCTTTCCCACCCACCAGTCCTGGGGCTTTTTCCTGGGAAACATCAAAGTGTATTTGAGCACCTGCTCCTGCGTGCTTGTTTTCCTTTAGGCACCGTCCCAGAAAGGCCACCTCATCCACACGGATTGAAAGCACCACCGGGAAAGTGACTCACTCCAAACACATTTCATTTCAGCTTTCCAAAGACAGGAAAAACTGAAAAGCATCTGCAAATGAAAGCCCAGTGGTTTCAAACTACAACAGATCGCAGCTTCATTTTCCAAGCTGGCAACTTGGGACTGCAGACGTGCAGCAGTAATAAAATTTGCATTTCACCTCATGTCTCTGTTAGTCGGAGCAGCTTTGGTTCTCTGGGTAAAGGGAGAAGGTTGCAGGACAGAGGAGAAGGAGATAAAGTGCAAAAACCCCACTATGGAGCTGAGAGGAAACAGCAAAGATCCCTGCTAAGTTTTTAAGCACCGAGTGCCCACAGCCAACAAGAAGGAGCCAGGAAAGACTCACGTTGAGCTGGAGGTCATCTGTCCACTGGCCCACGAGGCGGTAGCCGGGCGTGCTGGTGTTGCTGCTGTGGTACTGGAAGATGTCGTAGCGCCCCGGAGCATCCCCGTTCTTGTTGAACATCACTGGAGTACCAGCACTGCCTGGGGGAAGGAAACGAGACAAAATCCAACCAACCAACACCAAACCTTTACCAAATCTCTTTTGTTTGGTCATGGGTGAGGGCTTTCACACTGGGAGCACGTTCCAGGCCAAGGCCATCCATCCCCCAGCCATCCAAGCCAGGCACTTCAGGACACTGCCCTCAGCCGGCCCTGTGCCACAGATCCATTATCTCTGCCTGCTGCAATCCTAGACGAGTCTTACCTCACTCTGCTCTGCCCAACTCGAGAAATACCAGAAGGCTTTTTTTCCTGCCCTCCAGCCTCCCTCCCATCTCCCTTTCCTCAGGGAGTTCTCCAGTGAAAATCACTCCTGTGAATGGAGCCTCTAAATGCTGCTTTCCCCCCTCCAGAAAATGCTCCATCTGTTCCTGAGGGATGCTGCTGTCAGAAGCCAGCCCGGGTCTGGTGAGTCTTGACTAGCATCCAGCAGTGGCTTCCTCCTCCCCAGCATGTTCCCTTCCCGTGATTGCCGTGCGCTGGGGTGGGAACGGGCAGAGGCAGCTTTGGGAGGAGCATTCCCTGTGTACTCCTTACCCTGGCTTGTGGCACCGCCACTGGGTTGCCTCTTTCATCCTGTACTGAGGTGACAAACATGGAGCAGTGCAGGCCAGGGAACCCCTGACCCTGGCAAAGCCTGGAGCTGCCCTGCCACAGAGCCCTGAGGCTCAGGTGAGCAGCACATCTGCATCTTCAGCACCACAGCACTGCACGGGCACCTTCCTGAGAGCAGGATCCAAAGCGCTGCCTCATCTCCTCAGAGCTCCAGGAGCAACCTTCCAAGGGTGACATTTATTTCCAGACATATTAAAATAGGTTTCAGTAGGGCAGAGTAATATTGTGTCAAGATTGAAGATTATGACAATCCTCCAGCATATCTATATTCAAAGCCTCCTCCTCCTGCGTGGCTTTTTTTCCCTAAAGCCATGAAAAATCTCTCCCGTTGTAGCACTGAACTTTAAGATTATCGTTTTCTTCATGAGTCCCATTCTTCATTGAATTCCAGGGAGTGAAAAAAGAGATTTGAAGGAGTGAATTAGCATAGTCTCCATTCTAGCCCGGGTAAATTGTTTCCTGTCTCTCCTACAATCCTCTGAGATCAGATACAAATGCAGTTCAAAGGCTGGTACAGAAAATCTCCCACTGAAATCTCTCCTTGCTGGTTCCTTGTGAGCACCAGGCAGATATTTAATTGTCATTACAGATTCATGGAGCCAGAATACATTTGAGTGGAGGCACTCAGAGTGAATCAGTGGCAATGGCTGTAATTCCTCGGCTCCTCGGGAAAGGCAGGACAAGTGCTAAATGGGATTTGGCTAAGCATGACTCCTAGGGCTGCTTAGGGTGAGTTAGGCTTGGGTTTGTCAGAGATGACAAGACAGGGGCACCTGAAATGGCAGGAGCTCCAGTGAGGCTCCCAAAATGCAACAGGCACATCTGAGGATTGCCCACAGCTCCAGGACACTCAGGAAGGCCCAGGTCTGCTCGTCAGGAGGCAGAGGGAGCATGGACACCACTGGCACGGCCACCCCAAAGCCAGTGCTGGGACAAACCCTGGGGGATGCTGCCAAGAACACACCTGGGGCCACCATCATGGGAGCAGCACCCCAAATCCCCCAGAAAGGCCATTTAACGTGGCAAAGGCTCTGCTGGACCCAGCAGGGCTGCACAGCACCGTGCCATGGGTCACTGCAGAGACCCCAGAGGCACAGCCCTGGGACCCCCCCCTCCATGGGGCAGCACAGGGGGCAGGCAGCAGCAGACTCTGTCTGCAGGCCCATCACTGTGGCGGTGCTGAAGTGGCCCAGACGGGCTGGGAGAAGCCCCTGATCCCTCGGGAGGAGGAGCAGCTGTGGAAGTGGCAGCACTGCTGACCGCTGACCTCGGGGCTCGGGGCAGGCACACGCATCCCCTCTCTGACTTTGAAGCTGCAGTAACTGGGCTCCAGCCAAGGCTCTGCTCAGCAGGGACAAGCCCTCCTTAACCTCTGCATGGGCCAGGTGAGGCTCTGGAGCCCTTTCTGTGCCACCTGTCTGCAGGGCCTGTCAGTCCTGGTTTACATCACTGCAGCACTCCAGCCCCAGCTCAGGCTCCTTTGATGAAATAATGAAATTAATAAAAAGTGATGTATGACAACCTCATCACAGAGAGGAAACAGGGCTTTCAAAAATAACCCTTGATCTTGCAATCATTAAAACATATCATTATTTCACTGGTTTTTGATCATTTAGGATTTATTTTCGTTCTATTATGATTTAGCAGATTTTGCTGAGCCCAGCGAGCAGTTCAGAACCTGTGTCAGTCTCCAGGCTGCAGCTTCTTGCTCATGCAGAACCGTGACAATTTAATTCAGTTCCCAACAAAGGAGCTGCCTTCTCCCCACACAGACACAGGGCACTTGACACCTGCAGGAAGCCCTCAAACCCAGACACAATCTGGCTGAATTTGTAGGATCTCGATCTCTTAATCATTAAAAGATGAGAAATGAATTATTAAGAGGAGGACAGGAGTTACACAGGTGTCACCAGCCAAAGTGTTTGTTACTCAGGGCACGTTCACGGCAGTTGGAGCACCCAAGGGGCTCCTGTGAACAGCATCTTCAGCTTTCCACTGGCAAAAATACAATTGCATTTCAAAACTTTCAGAATCTCACTGCGTGAGCACTTGAGGTTTAAAGTTTTCTGTATTTTGGGCCTTTTGTTCTCCAGGCAGCAACAATCACAAAAGGAACCCCAAGCTCCTCGCTCAGATGCAGCCCCTGTTCAGCACAGCCTCACTGGAGCCCTGGCTGCAGCGATGGCAGCACCTCTGCAAGGAGAGCGGGGCCAGCAGGACGATGCCAGGGGCTGGGCAGAGCTGGGCCACACTGGGGGAATGCCCAGCTCCAGGGCTGGGGATGCTCCAGAGCAGGAGGAGAACGGGCAGAACTGCTCCTGTCACACAGAGCTGGGCAGAGCTCCCCCTGCTCCACCCTCGGAACCCAGGACAGAGCCCCCGGCACAGCAGGGAACGGACACCAAAGCACCTTCCCCAGCCCCAGCTCCACAGCGGGGGGAACAGGGGATGGGGGGCCAGTAGAGGATGGAGGAGTCAGCAGGTGATGGGGGGGTCAGTAGGTGACAGAGGGGGTCAGTAGGTGACAGGAGGTGTCAGTAGATGATGGAGGGGGGATCA
>VXAC01005452.1:0-14596 GCA_013399225.1 Rhipidura dahli | reverse complement strand
GAGGGGTCAGTAGGTGACAGGGGGGGCAGTAGATGATGGGGGGGTCAGTAGGTGACCAAGGGGGGTCAGTAGATGATGGGGGGTCAGTAGGTGATAGGGAAGGTCAGCAGGTGACAGGGGGGTGTCAGGGGGTTCTGTAGGTGACGGGGGTCTCAGTCTCACCGTTGAAGTTGACACTGCGGATGTACTTGAGCAGCCGCTTGCCCCCCGCGTGCTCCATCTCGGGGCACAGCCCGGCGCTGTCGGCACACAGGTCGCGGTTCATGTGGTGCAGGGCGTGGGCCATGGCGTACACGGCGTCGATGACAAACTGCACCTTCCCCTCCTGCTCGTAGTGCGAGTCCTTCCCGATGCGCTCCTGCCCTGCGGGGGACACGGGCACGGTCACGGGCCGGGCACAGCGCTCTGCCGGCACCCAGCGCCAGCGGAGCCGCTCGGAGCGCGCCGCTGATCAGCACCATCAGACACCCTGAGCTGGAGCGATCGGAATTAAAACACAACCGAACCTCTGCCACTGCCACCGGAATCAGACACTTCTTGCAAGTTACTCTCCATAATCCACAGAAACAAATCCTGCCCTGATCAGCAACGTGAACCCCAAACCCACAGGGACCACCTCAGAGAGACAACTCCAGTCTCCGTACGCTCCCAAAGCTCGGCTTTGAAGCAGGAAAGCATTTAAAGCAAGGCGCAGCTGGTATTTAAAGCCTGGTGTTTTGTTCTGCTGCAAATCCCGGGCTCTAATTTGAAAGTCAAAGCCAGATCAAGGCAAGAAAGAGTCGCTTCAGAGATGCCACCGGAGGGGCGCTCCAGAGAGCGGAGCAATTCTCAGGCAGTTCGTGCACCTCAGGAACCTGCTGCTGCTGTCACCCCTGCTCCCCGCCTGCAGAGCCTCTGATGTCCTGCACAATCCCCCCCCGTGCAAATCTCTCATTATCCACACTTTCCTTCTCCTTTGGTTCCCCCTGTGCTCACCAAATGCAGCTCTGATGCCTGATCTGCTCAACCCAGCAGGGAGCTGCAGAGGGCTTCTCACAGGGGCCTCGGGTGCCAGGACAAGGGGGAATGGCTGTAAACTGACAGGATAAATTGGATATTGGGAATAAATTCCTCCCTGGGAGGGTGGGCAGGCCCTGGCACGGGGTGCCCAGAGCAGCTGGGGCTGCCCCTGGATCCCTGGCAGTGCCCAAGGCCAGGCTGGACATTGGGGCTGGGAGCAGCCTGGGACAGTGGGAGGTGTCCCTGCCCATGGCAGGGGTGGCACTGGTGGATGGGCTTTAAGGTCCTTCCAACCCAACCCATTCCATGATTCCATGATGGTTGAGCCACCCTCTACCAAAACTCCTCCGTTTTAAATCTCAGCTCCTCTGGAAGCACTGAAATCCTGCAAGCAACTGAGCACAAAAGGTGAGTTTCCAGCTGGTGAAGTTCCAGGCAGGATCCTTTTCATTATTTCACTCCCTCTCATTGATTACAGAACTTATCAGGATTTCAAGCCCTGATAAGGAAAATGCTTTTAAGTGGTTTCAGCTCAGCTCTGTAACCAAATGAGCAATGCAGCAGGAATGGGTGCCAGGGGAGGGGATCTGCCATTGAAATGCTGCACACAAACAACACTGATAAGCCACAGCAAGTTCCAGAAGCACAGCGGGACAAAAACCTTCAGCAGTGAAGAGATCTGTGAGAGGAACCCGAGCAAAGCACCCACGTGAAAAAAACCAAGAGCAATGTAAGAGTGTCCAAAGATGAAAATAATAAAGGTTTTAAAACCTTAATAGAACTTCCAAGAAAAAGGACACTTCCCTGAGCTGACACAGCCACTTGGTTGGGTATTAAACATCAAGAACTGCGCACAATAAATCCAGACGTGGAGACAAATGTAACTGCTCACCCAAAATGTCTGAATTTATATGGCTGGGAGTGTGCTGTCCTTCACCACAACACAGGCTGAGTTACCTTCTACACAGATTCTATTGCAATTAGAACTTCAACCCAAATCTGAAGCAGCACAGAACCTGCAAAGCAAATGTTATGATTTACATGGGTTGAATATTCTTCAGACTTAAAAACAAAAAAAGCAAATATCCAAATTAATGGGCCTGGCTGAACAGTGTTCCCTCCAGTCTGTGTCATCCTCCTGCTGGAGTAACCAGTGAGCAGCAAATCAGGCCCAAAGTCCATTTTCAGGCAGGAATGAAACAAAAGTGATGGGCACAATTTTAATTCCAACTTCAGCATTACTGTGGGAAATATTTCCCCCTCTGAGGCTGGGCTGAAGAAGTCAGGCAGAACGTTCTACTGCAGGCTCCAGGAATAGCTCCTGCGTAATGGGAGTATAGAAATTCAATCATTAATTACTCTGGAAGAGAAGGAAGCTCCCAAAAGGCTCTAAGTTCCTGCAGATGAAAGCAGCAGGAGCAGTGCTGTGGGTGCCTCTGGCCAAGGGGCAGGAGAGAGCTGCACACAGAGCTGCTGGGACATCCTGGGCGTGCCATGGAGGGAAGCTTGGAGAGCCAGCCTGAAACTGAGGTGTTAGGTGCAGCTAGAAACCACGAGCCCCTCTGTGCTGCCAGACCAACACCATGGAAAGGAAGAACAAGTCCCATCTGCGCCATTCCTGCTCCTCTTTAGGGACTGCACTGTCTCTGCTCCTCTTTGAGGACTGCACCATTTCTGCTCCTCTTTGAGAAGAAGTTGTGTTTTTGTTGGCTTTTTTTTAACTTGGAGATCTGCAGGAGCCACACAACAACGTTATTTGCTTCAGCACTGAAGCAGCTGACACCTGGGACACTCGAAGACAATGTGATTCCAGGAGAACACACTTGTGTCCCATGGGTTTGAAATGAGTACCTTGGGATGTCAGGAGAAGGATGAAACACAAAAGCAGCGGATTGACATGAGCATTTTTTGCTTCCAAAGGATCTCTTTGAAGGTGCTGACAAACAATTTAAATCCCCCTTCCTTCTCAAGCCTCAAGTGCTCATCATGCTGATTCCTGAGAGATGGAGCAGCCTGGGGCTGCTTCAGGCACATCCTCACAGGAGACAAATGCTGCAACAAAGACAGGAAAAAGAGCTCCAAACCCACAGTGGTGAGAATACAGAGAAGGAATCCTACTCGTTCCATCTCAGTCAGATGACAGAAGGGAAATGCAGGTTTGAGAAACCCTGGTCACACTTGTTCATCCCCACACAGGCGGTGTCCCTGCACGGAGAGGAGCAGACGGCGCCGCTCGGCACCTCCCGTGTTCCCAGCTCCTCTCCTTCAGCTGATTCCCCTGCACTCATTGTTATCCTCACACAGCACAGGGGATGTGCTAGCATGAATAAATAGCATCTCTAGGACAATTTTTATGGCATATAATTCACACAGACAGACATCAAAATCCCACTCCATCGGTGCTTGCACGAGATGAATTCAGACACCGCTTCAGCTCCCGAAGGATTAAACACATTTTCAAAGGGTCTCACACAATAGTGCTGCTGAGAACCTGGTGATAGTCATCATTAACAAGAGATTTAATTTAAAGATTGTGGAATGCTCACGGTATCAAACAGGCAGCTCTTACTTGCACAGGGTGGAATTTGGCAGCTGGGGAAGTGCTGGCAGAGAAACCTCCGCAGTTCATCCACACCCAGCACCATCACACACCCCCTGCCTGGGGAAACAGGGGCATCCACTGCCCCAGCCCCACGGATGTGCCCTCCACAGACAAGTCCCTTTGCCCAGAGCTTTGCAGATACCATCCCTGGACCCTCAGTCAGGGCACAGACACTGCACACATGGCAGGTGTGAAGCCTGAACGCTTCTCCACAGAAGCTCTTTGTGTGAAAGTAGCTGAGAACCAGGGCTTGAGAGCCACCAGCAACATGCCAGGGTAAATATTGTAATTTTGGGGAGCAGAGGATTCCAGTGAGGCCTCTGTGCAGTGGAATCCCTCCAGCATCCAGTAACAGCTCTGTAGTGACAGAATCCCCCCGGCCCAGCCTCAGCCACGAGATCTCATCAGAGACAAAAGCCTTTATCTCGACAGAATCCATCAATCCCCACGGGATATCTCGGGGAAAGAAGATGAGCTTTTAAATTTCTCCTGCTCGCCACACAAGGCATTGGATAACACTTCAGCCCAACCTCCCTCCACTCTCCCCTGGATGGGAATCTGTGGCTGGGAGCTCCGAGCTGCTCCCTGGCACCCACGGACATTTCAGATGGGAGCTCTTCCTGCACCTCCCGGAGCTCAGGAGCACTGCTGCTCTCAGGGACCAGGGCCTGCAGCCTCCCACCTTCCTGTGCTGGGAGTTACCAGCCCCCTGAAAAGGTTAGTGCTGGTCAGGAATAACATTGTCCCATCAGACGCCATTCTGGCTCTCATGCTGGAGATCATGCACAGTAATGCCTCAGAAATCATCCTGAAAACCTTCCAGCAATTTTTGGTCAAATCCCAGCCTTTTGGGGAGACCCCCAATGCCAAATTTAACAGCAGTGCATTCCCAGTGAAATCTGTGCTGTTCCTGCACACAGCATGCCCCCAGAAGTGGGACCAAGAGCAGAGGAGATGAAGTCTGGAAAGTTTTCATAAATTTTCCATCAAAGTAAACCAAATCCTCCCATTAACTGATTTCCTCTGATCAAAATTCAAGGCACAATTCGTAATTATCCAACATAACACATTTCAACTGCTGGGAAAATCTAAAGGGGTTGGGGGGCCAGGCCAGGGCAGGGTGGCCATGAGGTGACAGCACGGGCTGTGGCTGCAGTGTCACAGAGCAACATTCTGCCCAACACCTCCCCAGGGTGTTCTAGTCATGGAATCATGGAATTCCAGAACTGTTTGGGTGGGAATGGGCCTTAAAGCTCATCCAGTGCCACCCCTGCCATGGCAGGGACACCTCCCACTATCCCAGGCTGCTCCCAGCCCCAGTGTCCAGCCTGGCCTTGGGTACTGCCAGGGATCCAGGGGCAGCCCCAGCTGCTCTGGGCACCCTGTGCCAGGGCCTGCCCACCCTCCCAGGGAAGGATTCCTTCCTAAATTATGGTGAAACATCCCCCATCTAAAACAAACTAACAGAACACCCTCCAGCTGCCCTTGGCTCCAATAAAACCATTCCTGGGTCCCACGGCAAACACTCCCACAGCAAGAGGAGGGGAAGGATGAATGAATTACCTGTGCATTTACGGTCTGTGTCCTCCTTCTTGGAGCCAGTGATGGTCAGCTTGCAGTTGAAGTTCTCCTCCCAGTACTCTGCAAACCACACGTTCCTCCTGTTGTTCTCCAGCGTGCGGGAGGTGAAATAGGTGTCAAACCCTGTGGGGGGAGAGGGCACAGCTGAGGCCTGGCTGCTCAAACTGCACCCCTGTGCCCCACTCAGTGCCCAGCACACGTCTCTGTCCACGTGAGGTCACCGTGGGAAGAAAGAGAATCCACATTTTCTCATCAGCTGCATCCTGCTGCTGGAAAATTATTCTGTTTCCAACTACCAGGTATAAAACTGGGCAGGCAAATGTAAAACAGATCAATATAGAAAAAGTTACAAGGAAAAAGCATGGATTAGAGATGTGGCAATAAGGAATGGAAATAAATGACATGGTGCAGCTGATACTGGGCTGAGATCAGGATAACTAATTCAGTCATTAGCCTGCCCAGACCCCCAGAGGAGGCAGCTCCACCTCACCTGGCTGTTACCAGCACCTCTGTGCATAGGAATTTCCACTGGAACCACCAGCCAGCACCACCCTCCCACAGCATTCATATCCTGTTGCTATCCCACTGCCCTCTGGGTTTTCCCCTGCAAGCAGGATTTGTGTGAGCACAAATACACCAGTGCATGTCTGAGTGCTCACACACACAGTCTGTTGTCACTTCTCGTGTCTCTCTTCCCTGTGCAGCTGGCAGAAGCTGTACCCACTCGTGTGCTCAGAAGGAATAGTGCTCGCAGTGGCACAGCCAAGTGCTCCTGGCACATAACAAGGGGAGGTTTGTCACCTGTGCTCTGGAGGTGCCAGAAACAGGCGATGCTGTTCCACCCCTGCAGCCCTGCCATGGGCTCCTGGCACCCCAAACCCTGCTGCTTTGCAAGGCTTTCCAAACCCAGCTGTCTCTTTCCAAACCTCGCCGTCCCTCTGGAGTCTGGGGGCTGTGCCAGTCCCACAGGGAGCAGATGAGTTCCAGTGCTGGGACCCTCAGCTGGGTCAGTGCTGCTGGGGTCACCTGGCTGTGGCTGCAGAGAGCAGCAGCAGAGCTCTGCCTGCACCCAGAGCCGCTGCTCCTCCTCAGGGAACCTTCCACAGCTGCAACCCCAGGGACAAAAGGAGCTTCTCCTTTTACTAAGGAAGCTGTGGAGGAATTCACACCACCCAGATGTGACACCCAGGTAAAGCAGCCCAGTGGTGAGGAGGACCTGAGAGTGCTGGTGGCACGCAGAGGAGCTCTGGGGTGAATTATCTGCCACCCACTGCAGATGGGAATCTCAGAGGATGTGCTCCCACTCCTGGGTGCTCCAGCTGCCCTAGCTCTGCACAACAGGCTGCAAGGACAGAAGCATTGAGCTACTACAGCCCAAACCACCCCTGCTGCTGCACCATCACTGTCAGGTCTGCAGTCAGAAATGCACATTCCACTGACAGGGGGAACGTCCCTGGCACTGCAGCCAGTGATTTCCCTCCTGCAATAGGTGGGTAAAATGGCACGGGCTGGCACAGCATAGGATGGAGCAGAGCCTGAGGAAAACCATCTGGTGTGGTTAAATTAGCACGACAATCCTTCCACCGGGGATAAGAGCAGGCAGCACAAACCCAGCTGATTTAAAGCTGGAAAGGAGATTGGGATGGGCTCAATCCCTCTCCTCCTCTCTGCTCTGTGTGCCAGTGACCCAGCTCTGATGTGTCTTTTCCCAGGGCTGAGTCTGCTGTTCACAACTCACATCCCAAGCCCAGAAGGCACAGCCCACCACGGCATCTCCACAAACCAACCAGGAAAATCAGCACTGTGGCCTCCCAGAAACAGGTGGAAAGCAAATTAAAATTCTACCTGCAGCCTCCCCAGCATACGATGCAGTTTGTTAGGATCAAAAGCTGGTCCCTCCTGCAACAGAGGATGGTGCCAGGCCCAGAGGCTCAGCCCCACTGAGGTGATCCCTGCTGGGCAGGCAGCAGCCAGAGCCTGAAGGACAGCAAGAAACCCACAGGAAAATGCAAGTGAAGCACCAAGGTGGCCTGGGAGGAGCCCTCAGTGCTGGACTGCAGTTTTGCTGAGTACTTGGGTGCACTCTGTAAGCTCCACGTGGCTCTCCAGCCCTTCAGCTGGAAGTGGAACCTTCCCAGAATAAAATGGATTGGGATGAAGGAAAAAGAGACATTCTGGGATGGCAGAGACCCCCATCTCTCCCTGTTCTATTTATCCTGAGGCAGGGACTTCACCTGGGCCTCCCACAGATTGAGTAATAACTGGTTAAAAACTCCTGCGACACCTGTTGTAGTTAATTAATAACAAATTAGTGATTTAGGAATGTTTCTGTGCAGTCTCTAGAGGGGCCAGCACTGTTCCTCTACCCAAACCCTTCTGTGATTCTAGGATTATCACTGACAGGATTAAATTTCCTGAGGCTGCAGGTAAAATTCTCATGGATGGGTCAGAAGATTATTCAGAAACCAGTCAAGTTTTAGGGACACACAAGCTAAACTTCTTCCTGGAAACCTGTGTATATTGGTTTTCCTCCTAATTAAAAGAGCATTTCAACGGGGGTATTTTAGATCTACAATATCCATATGGCTTGGAAAGAGCACCAATAAACCTTCCCCACGTGCCAAACTCACTGACCTCTGGGGAAAGTGCTCTATAACTTAATAACGTAAAATCAATGAGTCCTGATAAAACTGTAATAGAATTCCATATGAATTACTCTAAACCTTTACAGATTTAATAACAAATAATAACATTCCCATTGATTTGTTTAATGATCCCTCTGCATTTGCAGGCAGGAGTATGGATCCCTATTAAAAAGGGAACATTTTTTACCATTCTTTTCCACTGACCAGGACAAGCAGGTGAGGACAGTGGGATGGGGTTGCAGGGATGGACAAACTCCTGGTAATTCCCAGGGGTCAGTCCTGTGCAGCCACCCCTCCTGCAGTGCAGACCCTGGGAATGCTGCTCCCACACAGCCAAGCTCCTGGAGAACCCCTCCCAGAGGCACCACCCTGGCACCTGCCCTCCTTTCCAGCCTGGGATCGAGAATCCTGGAATGCTTTGGGCTGGAAGGGACCTCAAAGCCCATCCAGTGCCACCCCTGCCATGGCAGGGACACCTCCCACTGTCCCAGGCTGCTCCAAGCCCCAGTGGGACAATCCATGGACACTGCCAGGGATTATTTTCCCAGGCAGGACTGTTCCTACACCTCCCACAGCGCTGTCCTGTACACACCAGCAGCTCCCTCTGTGCCAGTGGGAACCTCAAATGCTTCTCTAATTTTAGACATGTTTTTGGACTGAACCTGACTCACACACTCAGGGTGAACAAAGGCAAACACAGACCTGAGCCTGTGCTCCATCTTTCCGACCTGATATATGAGGACAACTCACTTAAGAGTTTTGGGCTCAGAGGCTCTGGGAATTAGATGACCAAACAAAAACTGCTGGATGCTTAAATGCAAAAGCAGGAATAATCCCTTCTCACCCCTGTTCGTGACCAAGCACTGCACTGGTGTGACAAGATTTAGTGATCCCCCAGTGTTCTCCATATTTCATACTTTAGCAAATTACTTTTTCAGCAAATACCTCTAAGAGATATAAATAGTTCTTTTATGAGATTTTCCAAATTATAATGAATCTCTTATTACTTCAAATCACTGTGATTTGATTAAATCATTATTTTTACACATAGAAAGATGATACTACCTAAAGGGTTCATTTATTTTCCACCACAGGATAAATATGTACATGAACTACATAGTGATGAGGCAGAGGGAAAAATGGGGAGCCCGGGGTGGGGGATAAGGGACCTGATCCCAAACCCTATGGAGAGGCCAGGAAAATGTAGGCAAGGGACAAGGGTTCCTTGGCTCTGTGGCCACCAAAATCTGAGCACTTGAGGCTGTTTTCCTGTCTCTCTCAGGGTGCCCCTTGGATCAGGCCAGGAGTTAGCAGCAGTGTAAAGTGACTGGAACCAGAAGTTCCTGGGGGAGATGGGAATGGCTCCCCTGCAGCTGGCTGCAGTCAGGGCTGATCCAGGTGCTCTGTTCCACATTCACAGGCAGCCCTGTGGGCATGGAGCACCTGCACGGACCCAGGGCTGCCCAGGGAACACTCTCCCCCACCCAGAACCCTCTCCCAGCTCCGCCCAGCAGGAAGGATGCTGCAGCACCACTGGGAGCCTCTGCATTATCCACCAGGAAATAAGTCCTGCTAACCCAGGGGTGTATTTACCCCACTCCAAAGCCCCCAAATGACTGATTTCTAACATGAATCTTGCATCTCTGCCTCCCTGGGATGCCCATGTTCTGCCTGGAAGTGCAGGGCTCGGTTCCCTGGCAGTGCTGGGAATTGCAGGTGCTCGGGAGGCCAAACCAGGCTCCAGCTCTGCCACGGGCACCTCGGGGACAGGGAGAGCCTGGCAGCAGGGGTTTGTCACCAGGAAAGAGTCAGGAGCACACCCAGGGACAGGGATGGGCTGCAGGACACAGGCACCCAGGGGGCACCCAGGAAAAGCAACACCCTCTGAAAATAAAGATTAAATCAGGGGATCCGGGGCTGGGCTGGCACCAGGGACACCAGCAGCAGCCAGGGGAGGCTGGCAGCAGGCCAGGTGCCACCAGCAGGAGCAGAGCAGGAGGTCAGAAGCAGCTGTGCCACCTCTGGTTTGCCAAGTCAGCAGCACACACTGCAAACCATCCCCTCCTGTGTCACAGGGGACTGCAGGGGCCCAGGGGTTATTGAATAGGGAAAATTATTAAGCCTAATTAAACCACAAAATTATTGACCCACTGCATTTCCCATGTGCCTCAAGTACCTTCATTCTCAGCCCAGGCAAGAGCAAATCCAACATATTGACCCAATTTCACTCGAGCGGTGATTTGATCAGTTGATGATATTTTTATTCTTCTATTTAGTCCCAAGGATGTCCCCACTACTGACAGCCAGTTATTTACCCACGTAGTAAATCATCACCTGCTACAGTTATTGATGGCAAATGAGTTGAAAGCAGCTACTCAAAACACTTTTCCAATTTCCCTAGCATTTAACCCAAATCAGTTCCATTTACTGGCGTTAAATGTGGGATAAAGGCATTAGGTGTGGAAGGACAGGATCAATTTTAGGGCAGCAAGTCTCTCTGCAGATTTCATGGTGCTGCCCAACCATACACTGTGGGGTGGTATTAAAACAGTCTACAGGTATTTTTTTGACCTTCTGGCTCGGTAAAAGGGCCGTAATATAAATGATTTTATTAACTTCCAGCATGCCATAAAAGTGCTTTGCAGTGGTTTTCTTTTTCAATAATTGCTGATTATGACTGTGCAGAAGGGTATTTCAGGTGGTGTCACATCTGACTGTTATATCTGTGACACAAATCACATACAAAGGAAACTCCACTTAGGGCAAATCTGGGATTTTAGGCTGTAAAGGTGCTATTAGGGAAGCAGGCAGCTATTGGCTGAGCATCCTCGTTATCCCTTTAGAAAATGACACAGCTGCCAGGGCAGCGAGACCACGACCCAGGTGGTGTCTGAGGCAGCCCTGGCAGGGAAAGGTTAATGTACAACTCTGTTATTATTCATTATTCTACATTTCACAGCCCTCAGGCACCTCTCACTCCCTGAGAGCTCCCGTGAGTATCAACATCAGCAGCACAAACCCCTGAGTTTGTCTCTCTATTGCCATTTTCAGTGGCACCCCCTCAGCTGGGGGTTCAGCTGCTGCAGCAGGTGCTGGGCACACCAGGAGCTCAGCCCCATCCCAGACCCTCCTGCTGCCCTGGGCTTCTGGATGGCCCCAGGATCCTCCCAGCTGGAGCAAGGGGGCCCTCCCTTTGTTAATGAACAACAAAAGCACCAAATCCAGGCCCCAGAGCTGCCACAGATGCTCTGGAGAGCCCCAGGCCCCCAAAAACACTGGGACTGTGCATTTTCAGCCCCGGAGTGACCTCCCAGGCTGGCACAGGTAGAAAGTCACCCAGGCTGGTTGCACAGCTCAGATCCAGAGCTCTGAGCTCAGCTGAATGCTGCACTTCTCCCCCGAAGGGCTCCTGCCATGGGAAGGAAGAATTCCCTACGAATTGCAGAGGGCAGAGAGCCAGCTAAGGGAGGAACACTGCTCAGCAGCCCACCCTGCGAGTAGGCAGCACAGCCTGCTGCAACCAGCACCCCCAGAGCCAGGCCAGACAGGTGAAAACACCTCCTGGAGCAGAATGCTCTGCCAGGAGCTCATCCTTTCCTGCTGCCCAGTTATTGGAAATGGGCAATTTGTTTTGCCAGGACCTTTCTCCGTGAAAAACTCCTTTTCCTCACACCTGAAGATGGGCTAAAAGCTTTTACAAAAGCTCTTCATCAAATAACAGAGCAGCTGGGGCTGCCCCTGGGTCCCTGGCAGTGCCCAAGGCCAGGCTGGACACTGGGGCTGGGAGCAGCCTGGGACAGTGGGAGGTGTCCCTGCCCATGGCTGGGGTGGCACTGGATGGGCTTTGAGGTCCCTTCCAACCGACTGGATGCTTCTTCCCACCAGTTTCCCAAGTTCCTGCTTCCCGCTCTTCTTACCAGAAGCTGCTCCCCAGATGGCCTGTTCCCTTTTAATAATGCAGAGCAGCAAAACCCGAGCTCCAGGAGCTCTAAATGCAGAACATGAGGAGAGTGCTTCTGCTCCCTGCACCGACAGAAGGCTCCGAGCTTCTTGACAGCACTTAAACTCCAGTCACCCACTTGCACAATTCAAAGGAGGGTGAAAATACAGAAATCCCTCTCTGGGGATGGATGCAGCCACTGCAGCGACTCCTGGAGATGCTCAACAGGTTAAAATTACAATAAGGAATGATAATGCACTGAAAGTCCAAGGGGCTGCTCTGCCCAGCCTGGCTGCAGCACTCACACATCGAGTCCTTCACACCCAGAGCCTGTTTTCCCCCTGTCCCTGTCCCAGGCTGCAGTGTTTCCATGTCAACAGCAAGAACTGCACTGAGTGTCCTGTGCAGCCTGGAATGTGTGTGCCAGCTGTCCCCACACACAGCCAGAGCCCCCAGAGCACACCCAGCCAGCCCCACTGCTGGGAACAGCACCAGCTCTGCCCAGGGCTGCTCCACGTGGTGCCTGTGTCCTGCAGAGCCAGAGCTGGGCCACGGCTGGCACAGGAGCCAGAGCTCAGCTCAGACCACTGCAGACACTGCCAGCCTCCCTGCACATTCCCATCGGGACAGATGTGCCCAAGAAAACTGGGAGGGACCCTAAAGCCCACCCAGTGCCACCTCTGCCATGGCAGGGACATCTCCCACTGTCCCACTGTCCAGCCTGGCCTTGGGCACTGCCAGGGATCCATGGGCAGCCCCAGCTGCTCTGGGCACCCTGTGCCAGGCCCTCCCCCCCCTCCCAGGGTATTTCTCCCCAATATCTCATTTAACCTCCCCTCCTCCCTCACAGGCCATTCCCTCTTGTCCAGTCACCCCATGTTCCCCGTGAAAAATCCCTTCCCAGCCTTCCTGCAACCCCCTTCAGGTAAAGGAAGGGGCTCCAAAACCTCCCCAGAGCTTCCTCCTCTCTCTGAGCAACCTCAACTCACTCAAAAATAGAACCCAACCCCCTCATCACTTCCTTCCCTTTTTTCCTTAGGTCCTTTTACAAAATACAAGTTCCTTGCTGTTTGACAGCTGATTTCTTGACTCCCAGGCAGCTTGAACAATGGCAGAGTGTGCAGGGAGGTGAGCAGAGGGAGATAATTGCTGTTCTCTGCCTCCTCCCCACTCTCTGCTCAGCACAGCCCAACCCCAGCTCCCTCTGTGCACAGCAATCACATCAAACCCCAGCCACAGCAGCTGCTCAGGCTGGGACAGGCACAGCAGAGAACACGGGGGGCATTTCTGGGGCTGGCAGGCCTGGAACCCTCCCTCGGGCTGCCCCCAAAGCCAGGGAGCCCCGCACAGGAACACCCACAGCACCCCAAGGGCTCCTCCTGGGAACTCTGCACCTCCAGGGAAAGCAAAACCCATTCCCAGTTTGGTGTCAGTATTCCAGGAGCAGAGCATCCTCCGAGCACCATCCTCATCCTCCACCACTGCTGTTTGTTTCTGTAGGGGTATCCCACCCCCAATTCCCTCTGGGGTCCTGGCCAGCCTTGGGCACCACCAGGCAAGTCCCGTGGCCAGTTCCTGGCTCAGAGCTCCCCTCATGTCACCCACAGCACCCGGAGACCCTGGAGCCCACCCCGAGGAGCAGAACATGGAATTCCAAGAGGATCAGTGTCCAACAGGCCCTCCCTGGCTGCCGAGGGGAGGCTGAGCCCAGAGTGCCCTGGCAGGGTCACCCCATGCCTGGCTGTGTCAGAGATGCTGGGGAGAGATGCCTGAGGCTGCCTAAATATAAGGAAACTTTTAAATGGCTTTCAAGTTGCAGGATAATTTGTATTCCCCTCTCCTCATACCAACACATTAACCAAATACATTATTTCCATAATGAGGAGATGAACATCTGTGTGGCTTCCCAAAATTTCAAGTGGCAATACTCGAGACAAGTATTCCCTCTTTGGGGACTGACACATCAGCATTTCAAATAACTGCCATAACTAAAAATATCATTTAAATTCTAAGGAGGTCAAAGACAGTTCAGGTGTGGTTTAGATTTTAGGTTTTTTAGATAAAGCAAACCAATTTGATTCCACAAAATTAAGTTGCTGCAGTATTGTACTAAATCACTTGTGCTTGGGCCTGTGTCAGTGAAGCGCTCAATGCAAACTTTACCAGAAATGGGGAAGACAAATACCTGAAGCAGTGTTATGTCCCTGAAAACTGCTGTGAGAGAGCTGAAGAGCTCTGGGCCAGGCACCCCCAAGGCAGCAGAGCAGCCCCAGCTGACGTGGCCTCACCTCTTCCTGGCTTTGGCACAATAAACCTGCCCAAAGCCACCAAAAGAAACAACTCATCCCATCAGACCTGGAATACTTTTCTTTGGAAATTTATGCAATGGAAAGAAGTAATTAAACAGAGACACAGAAAGCCAAACTTGAAAGCAAAGATTAGCAGGATTTCTTTGTTACATTTAGGACTGGATCCTTGCAGATCTCTTCCAGCTCAGGATATTCTGTGGCTGACAGGGGGGACTGAGGGCTGCTCTGCCTGCTCAGAGGAGCCACTGGGAGCACCCCAGGAGAGAAACCTGCAAGAGAAACAGCAGTGAAAGCCTGGCTCCCCTTCAGGGATCCCGGGGGAGTTCAGGGAGGTGTCACTGTGGGGAGAAGCCGAGTCCCACCCCCTGCTCAGGGACACAGAGGTGCTGGGGCTGTACCTGCCCAGGCACTGCTGGGGCTGTGACCACTGTGGCAGCACACCACCGGCTCTAATTAGGCCTCATCATTATTCACAAGCAATTACACCGCTCTTATAGTAATTATATTATATTATATTATA